>JAIUZE010049108.1:0-10922 GCA_022085475.1 Heliosperma pusillum
CGAGTACCCTTCACCGTTACCTTTTCGCGTCTTTATACGGTTACTAAGCTTTCCTAGTCTCCACCTACAAACAATTAGATAATAAAAGATGAATATCATTCACCTTGAGAAAGACGGATAATTTAAAAAAGCGAGAAATACGGTAATTTTATTACCAATACGGATAGAGGAAGATGAGAGGGGAAGAATAAGACGAACTTACGAGAATTTGAGCGAATAACGAAGAAGTAGCGACGAATCTAAGACGGATCAAAATGGAGGCAAGGTTTTTGGTGTTTATGGTGAGGAAGAAGAAGGAAATGAATTGTGAGGAAATGAATTAGGTTTAGGGTTTGAGGGAGTATAAGTAAAGTGAGTCGGAAAAGTCAACGAAAGTCAAAGGCGGCTCAAAAGTCAAGAAAAGTCAAAGACGACTTAAAAGTCAAGAAAAGTCAAAGACGACTTAAAAGTCAAGGAAAGTCAAAGACGACTTAAAAGTCAAGAAAAGTCAAACTCGCCTTAAGACGGGACTCTCATGGAATCTCGCGGAAATTCCAAATACTAACTCGGAAATTGTAAATTCGACTCGAAAAATTAAATTTACGATTAAAACTAAAATTCGCTGAAAAGTAACCGTAAAATATTTTCACTATAAAAAAAGATGGTACATTTGCGGGTGTTACAGTAAGGTCCTATATGTCTACCGACGAAGAAGGGATTCATAGCAGTTTTCCCTATAAAGACTAATCTCAATTTTAGGTTTTAGAGGAAGGTCCATCAGCTTTAATTTTATTCATTTAAGTGAACAAATAATCTAGCATTTAGAGAATGAATAATTTAAGAAGATAGCTTTTAGAATTTTGAGTGACATCTGGATGTCCATGATAATTAACATACAATCTATATGAGTCAATTTTCATGCAATTAAGTAGTAGGTGGTTTGGTTTTGGCGGAATATGATGCAATAACTATCATGCAAAAGAAAAATAATAAGAACGGAAAAATGAAAAACAAAGTACAAAGTCCTAGTGTGGCCTATCCTATCAAAATAGAACAAAAATTACACTTTGGAATCCATCCTTATGGACCCTAGAAGCTTGACTTGATGTTCCATCTTGGTCCATGTAGCGGGAGTGAGCTATCCGATCTCCATCTTTGGTCTTCTCAAAAATACAATTTTTAAAAATTACAAAATATAAACCTATTTACATTCTAATTTAAAAATTATAATTAAAGATTACAAAGGGGAGATTCGAGATCTCAAAATACATCAAAGACCATGTTACCATCATTACGATAACACAATCTACTAAGGTCACACTAAGCAATACAAATTACAACCTCTTGTAAAAATACCAAAATAATCCATTCATCCATTCATTCATTCATTCAACAAAATAAAATGCATCAACAAAATAAATTAAACCTTCAATACATAATTCATTAATTATGATGATTAATTTATTCAAACCACCTTTAAAATGATCAAAATTATGTGACAATTCCTTAATTGCACACAACAATTTTAATCAACCATAATCCAATTTAATTCATATTATCGGGTGTAACATAAATTAAATTCAACATTAATTTAAACCTTATTAAAATAATAGGGTATCTATCATTGTGAACTTTTTCACAACAACAAAACAACAAAACAACATACATTATCTTTATAATGCAATAAACAAAAAAATTAAAATTAAATTTTTTTTTTTCACTATTCACGGATGAACAGTACACGTGAACAGTAGCAGGTTAACATTTTTTTTTTTTTTTTTTTTTTCGGTTTTTAAGAAAACAAAACAAACACAAATTAATCTTTTTAATTTGATCATGCTAATAAAACTAGATCGGTACAAACGTTCAACATCTAATCATTATTAAACATTGATACAAACAAGATGATTCAAATTAACCTTTTAAAATGAATATCTAAATCATGATTAATCGATTATCAAAAAACTCAACTAATCATAATTGTTTTGTAAATTCATACCTAAAAATTTAGCACAATGAATGTTCTTTAACATCCAAAACAAATTCCATTTTCATTTCAATTTAATCCTCATTAAATCAACACATCAACTAATTCATTATATTATTATCTTAACACATTAAAACAACAATATTTATGAATCAAAAAATGGAACCCTAAAAAAAAAACCTCACGGCACACAAAAAAAAAAGTTTCGGCCGAATAAAAAAAAATAGCAACTTATTTTTTTTTTCTTTTATAAAATTTTACCAATCATTTAATGGAAGAACATATAAAATAATTTCATAGCCTAAGGCTCTGATACCACTTGTGGGAAATATCGGTATACTTCCCTTTAAATTTTCGGATTATAATGAAATTATAACTATATGAATTTCTAGTCATAAATGAAATTGCATAATATAAAACAAGAGATTAAGAAATAACCTTCGGTCCTAGTAAAAGGCCTAAGAACAAATACCAAAGTAGGTGTGACACCCTCAAATTTGCGGAAAGAAAAAAAATATTTTAACTAAATAAAATATGAGAATACATAACGAAGGTGTCATAAATAAAAAGGTTCATTACAAAACGGAAATAAAATTATACAAAAGAAATATACAAGACGGGAGACATATCTCCCGTATAAATACGGAAATAAAAGAGTGTATAATAATATACAATCTAAGAACCGAATATAGGTCCAAGGTAAATACTTCGCTCGCTAGCTCGTCAATGTACCCAATGTATGCATCACAACCTGCCAACCGCATTAAATATAAACACGGAAGCCACAGTCAGTGGGGAGTAACTCCGAGTTCTCCCAGCCACGAAATGTCGAGTTTAATAAAACATGAATAACATAAAAGCAATGTATATGGAAAATACAAAACCTTAACATATATGATATGCTTTTCATGTTATGAAACAATTAACTAACATATAACCTAGCATATGAAAGCTATCATGTGAATCCGATAATAAACTATAACACGAGGTAGGGAAGATGGTATGCTAGCTCAGAGGTTACCGTTAACATGGCCATGATACACTCAAACCCTAATCAACACGTAATCATGTGAATCAGTTAACAATCGGTAATCCAAACTCTATCAACCTTAGCCGGCTTGCATCTCACCTTCTAAGATTCATAGAATCATACAAAAATGAAAGACCAATACGTCTAGAAACAGGCATAAGTTCTTAGGACAGTCAATAGACGACTTCTGTAACTCGAGTCTATACCACAAGGTAGGAAAACATCCTAGCCCTAGACTGATCAGACCTAGCGACAACAGCTAACCCATTCCCTGTCTCATTACATAACCGTACATGAGAAACTCTACTAGGCGACCCCCTAAGCCGAGATGGCTAGTACTTAAGCTGGCTCCCTTCCCAAAGCGGAACTCTTAGGATGCCATGCCCCGACTTGGAGATAAGCCCCCCAGGCCGTGACACAAAAGCTATTAACCATGAACTATATACTCGTTAAAGATAGTACGGCCTATCAATGTCATGGTCCAAGCTACTCATTTAGAATTTAGAATGGTCAAGACGCCATATATTCATAATTCTCTATGGGTACTTAGTCAACACGACACCAACCATATAATCAAACAGTCACAGGAAAACATCCTATCATGTGACTAATTGCATATAAATCATATTCAAATATCATATCGCCTCATATCTACTAAGGCTAATTCATTAATTAAATACAACCTTAATTGAAGACAAATCCCCGACCCGAGTCCCGCGACGGGTCATCAGTCAAAACGGGGCTGACTAGATCTTAGTTTGACCAAACCCGTTTGGTCAAACCGGCTAGAAACAGAGTCTTTAGCACATAGACTTAGACATAAAAATCAACATATTCATTACATGTCATTTTAAAACTTCTAACATGTGAATTATTAAATCTTATTAAAAACCCGCTTGACTTAAAGGATATCAAAACAAACTATAACTTCGTATTATAATTTCTAACATGTGAGAAATAATAATTTTATGAAAAACCTTTTTAATTAAATATTTTACTATTAACATTTCCCACTTGCTAAATATTACAAAACACGATAAAATAGCAATAACTCAAAAACCGTCACATGTCCAAAGGGAAAATTCATGGGCTGATTTTGGGCCGGACCTAACATGGGCCTGGACTGCCCAGGTGTTTTTTGGGGCTGTTTGGGCTTTTGATCGATTACGAAAACCGTTTCTTAATATTTCCCGCATGCTTAACATATTAAACCCGTAAAAAACAACAAACCAAAACAATCAAACATCGACACAAACAACCAACGGACCAAATCCGACCCCAATCAGACCGGACCAGGACCGGCGGAACCGGCCTGAACCGGCCGGTTTGGGCTGGTTTTTCCGGCCATTGTCCATGGTTCAAACAACCACAATTCCAAATAAATTCTAACATGTTTTTAATTAACAACATTCATTTTTAACAACCAATTTAATCATCAATCATACAAAAATCATGGTTATAAATAAATCATACAAATATATCAAGAATACTACCATATTAAAAATACCATACAACATGAAAATCATAACTACTTATCATGTTACTACTAAAACCATAAATAGCAATAACATGAACAAAAATATAAGGTATGAACCAAAAACAAAAGAAACAAAGGCTATGTAACATTAAATCGTCGAGTAACTCGGAATCGTTACCTTAGCTAGCAAAACCAATTAGCACCAAAACAAATAAGAAGTATAAACCCGTCTACTAATCTTCACCCAAAATATACGAGTCACCAAACTCGTCTTCAAAATCTTCCCCTATAAGAAATGACAAGAAAAACATTATTAGAACTTAAACTTGATTTTCCATAATTAAATGATGAAAACGATTTTGTCGGATTTGAAATTAAACCGTACTTGAAGATGGAGAGCGAAGAGGAGATTCTAGAAATATAAATTAGGACGGATTTAATTAAGAAATGAAGGTTTTATGATGATTTTGCTCAAGAACGACGAAGAACGAATGAAGAACGAATGAAGAACGACGAAGAACGAATGAAGAACGATGAAGAACGATTAATTAGATCTTAATTTGATTTATTGTAAAATGAAAAGTTGTTAGTGAGTAATGGTGGGATTGGGCCGTGTGTTTATAGAGAAAATAATGAGTCGGGTTTTGAAATTGTTGTTACGGAATTGACTCGGTTTAAATAACTATATTACGGTAATTGATTAAATATTAAGTTAATTAAATCAATTATCAAGATATTATGTTATTGTAATCAAAAGAAATGAAAATATCAAGGCCTAAGAGAGGGTGAGAGTGCCGTGTGAAATGGTGATAGTCGGGTCTGTTTTGTAAACGATTTGCGTAATTTCCGTTGACGGATCGATAAAGCTGAAAATATCTAAGATATTCCTATTAGTTTAATCAAAAGAATTAAAATATCTAATGTGAGTGGAAAACGATGCCATGGGCGTGTGACTCATGCCAAAGTCGAGTTTCGGTTTCGTTTCGCGCTTTACGATGACTCGGAAATAGTTAAATGATGTTCGGTTAAAAACCGTAAAAGTTATTCTTTAAATTCCGAATAAATTCAAAATAATTATATTAAATTATGATAAATCATAATAAATCTTAATAAAAATAAATTAAAAATATTATTTTTTTTAATAAAATTTCGGTCTTCAAACTTATAAGGCGAGTCGGAAAAAGTCAACGAAAGTCAAAGTTGACTTAAAAACGGGATTCTCATGGAATCTCTCAAAAATTCCAAATACGAACTCGGAATTTCAAAATACTACTCGAAACAATAAATTCTATTTTAAAACTCAAGTTTTGCTGAAAAGTATTCGTAAGATATTTTACTAGAAAAATTGGGTACTTTTCGGGTTGTTACAGTAGGTATTCTCCTAATCGTTACACCTAAGATGGTTCAAGAAATGCCTTCGTCGTGCTAGAACGAATACCCAAAATTACTTCTAATTTTGTGTGTATATTGATGATGAATATGAAGATGAATAAGAGAGTCAAAAATCAGAATTTTTCTCCTCTTTTTCACTTGTGTGTGCCGTGAGAATTAGAGTCGTCTAGGGTTTTGTTTTCTTTTTCTTTTTTATCACACTTGAGCCGTGAGAAATCAAGAGGAAAGAATCAAAAATCAAAAACCCTAGTTTCCTTATTTATCTCAACCTCTATTAGGTAATTAGCATATAATATTATATGTACATAATGTAATATGTATTCTAATTATTACTAGTAATGGACCGTCACATAAACCGAGTAATGCCGGACCAATACACCATAATAATATCGTGTAATACATATCCGCCAACTTAAATATAACAGTTTACATTTAGTTTAGATCAACATTAAATACATAGATTAAATATAACATTTTATATTCAATTAACAGCTAACATTATTTAATCGTTATTAAATAATCGTATCATCATCACATTGACTAAAGTTTTAGTCAAATACATCGACTAACCTTTTAGTCATTTAATAAGGCATCAATATGATTATTTTCTCAAATAATCACATCTCTCAAACACATCCATTAGGTGTGACTTTTAGGGATCAGTTGATCACCGCCATCTGTATGACAATAACGTCAAACTTATCTAGCAAGCCAACCGTTATCGATAAACGTTAATCAACTGATTATAATAGAAAGTATACCATGTGAACCTTAGCTGTTATCACACTAACTGTGGAGGACACTAGCTCCAACAGTCTTTTGGCGGAGTAGCCTTGAGCAATAGCAACTCGAAAGAGTTGGGGAAGTCTCTTAGCGGAGTTGCTTTGAGCATAACTCTTGGTGCGGAGTAGCATTGAGCAAATAGCAACCGGAGTAGGTTGGGGAGTTGTTTTATTATTCAGGGTCTTTGTTTGTATGAGTTTACTTCAAAGATGTTTAATAAGATAACGTTGGATGTAGGTCGCGGAGTAGTGACCGAACCAATTTAAAAAACATCCTTGAGTTTTGTCTATTTCGTTTTTAATATTTCCGCTGCACTCAGAATTCACTATTGATTGCACTGTCACATTTACTTGCTGAATCGTTGTTGAATACTTCTAACTTTCTAGTTCGAAGTGTCAACTTCTCCTTTCTTCTAAGTAGTGTCTTAGTGATCATATATTTTTTAAAGAAGCTTTAATTAAGCTTAAAATTTTAAATAGACACCTAATTCACCCCCTCCCCCTCTTAGGTGATCTCGCCCTTGACTCTTCAATAAGCATATAAAATAACTAATTACTCTTTCAAGTATAAGTTTTACTCTTTTATGATCCATCTTATAGGGTTGAAGCACTCACCCTTACAGGCGGTCAGCAATTTCAAAGTCTTAACTAAAAAATTTCAAATTTTTTAGTGTGAAAGTTGTTACCCATTCGCAACAACATTGGTTATACTATTGTTATAGGTTAAGATTGGATTAGGATTATGTAACACCCCAGTCAAAACCCCTTAGTTTGGAGCGTTCAGTCACGGTAGTTCGTCACACTGTGTACATGACTCTAAATATCGACACGGCTCGTTTCTAGCTCATTTTTGTACTCATTCATGCGCATCCCGAGAACCTTCTCAGTAGGTCACCCATCCTAAAACTACTCTCAGCCAAACACGCTTAACTGTGGAGTTCTTTTGCATGGATAACCAAAACAAAATTGCACTTTATTGATATGAGTAGTACTTTCAATCCTTGTAAGCACTAGTAATATTTTAAGCCTATCGATGAATCTTTTCAGGGGGGAACCCCACGCATGAAGTGTTACACACCCAATTTAAAGAGCACAACGTCCTTGTTTCGCCTGGCAGTATCTAACCGCAACCAAGCATTCCAAGAATCCTCCACCGGTAGCTGGATGACCTGGGTACTCCTGACCACAGGCTCATCGCACGGTCGCATGGTTTCTCTGATACCACTTGAAACACCCCGGCCCAAACCCTGGGTTGGGAGCGGTCACTTAAGTAGCTCGCTAGGCTCTGTACATGGCCCCACAGATCAACACGAGTCCTTTCCATCTCATTTGTGTCCTTACTCATGCGTATCCCGGGAACCTTTCCGGGAAGTCACTCATCACGCTTAGCTGTGGAATTCTTTTGCATGGATAACTAGATAAGAAAATGTACTTTGTTGATATGAGGAGTACTTTCAATCCTTTTAAGGAATAGTAAGATTTTAAGCCTATCAATGGTTCCATTCATGGGAATCCACGCATAAAGTATTACCAAATTGTAAAGCAAACGGTTGATTGGAGGTTTGTTTGTTGGAATGGCTGAATGATCCTAAATGCCCTTTTATCTACAAGGATCACATACACTAGAGGTTACTAATGCATGACAGGATAACTCATATGAGGTTTGGTTTAAACTCTACTTTTTACTTGTGTGGTAAGGGAGATACAGATCACCATAATTTTTTCTATGACTACCCTTTTAGTAGAGTTTGTAATGATATTATGCAGCAGAAATTTAGAATCCATCTTCAGGTAGCAGACTATAATCAAGTGGATTGCAAGAGGAGGTTGTAGAAGAAAGCTAAGAATAATTAAGTTTCATAAGAGTGCTATGTTGGTGTAACGTATGAAATATGGAAGGTTAGGAATCAAGCAAGAATGTATCATCAATTAATCTGACCTGATATCCTTGTGGAAGGAGTCACTTTGGCGGTAAAGCAGAGAGTTTGGGGGAGGAATGTTAGTCGTTTACTTCTTAGGGACAGAATGTGTCTTTAAAGGCCTCTTTAATTTTGTTTGTATTTGTTGGTTTGGCTAGTACTTCCTCCCATCTAAACCAAACTATCCCTACACTATTTCAAGTCAAACATGATAAATATTGGCATTGATTATATGTAGTCAAATTTTTAAAATTTGTATATAAAATTGACATATTTACATGTATTATAAAAAGAGGTTTTGGAAAAATATTATTTCGATGCAAAAAAGTAATATATAAATGAAGAAAAACGTAGTCAAAGTGTCGTCTCGTAGACCGTGAAAAGTCAGCTGGGTAGTTTGGTCTCGATGAAAGGGAGTATGATTCATATGTATGGCTAGCTGGGATGAAATCATTTATATTGACTTTACAATATTCTTAAGATAAAGAGTATTTGTGGTTGTAAATTCAGCACAATAATTAGTAATGACTATAAGACTATGTTTAGAGTAATATACCTCTTCATTAAGGTGAATTCTGCTTTATACCATTTTTCTTATTTTGAGAGAATATAAAATTTGATATTATGTTTTTTACATGGTTTAATGTTCTTTGTGATGTACCCGTAATATTTGTCATTAGATATTTCTTTCTTTTCTTTTTTTACTAGTTTTATGCCCGTGCAAAAATGCACGGGTTGTATTTGCATAATTGATATTAATAAAGTTTAAAAATAAGGTATAATCTAAAATTTAAATTTTTTAATTGGGTAAAATGTAGATAATAGACTTTTATTTCGTCTCAATAAATTGTCTGTTTTTCTTTTTATTAAAATACCCTTTATAAAGATTTAAGAGATAAACAAATGAATGAGACGTAAAGTATATGTTTCAACTATTTCGTAAATAATAATCATAGTTAACTCGTGAAAATTAAAATGAGAGAGGGTAGCCGTAGCTAATTGGAATTGGGCGCAACGCAACGCCACCGCTGGAAGCGAGAAAGAGAGGAACCGCCTTCGTAGCAGAGAGAAAGGGCGCTAAGCCCGATTCCGTGGACTAGAACATTTAAAGTTTATATATAGATAACGTATAATGTACTCCCTCCAATTCATTTGTTTCTTTAAATTTGTAATTCGTACACGATATTAATAATTCTACAGAGATATCTAAGGTGGTTATTGGTATATTATGTAACTTTATTTTCTCGGCACTTTGTGAACTTGCTACTTTTATGTGAATCTTACATGATTTTACTTATTGTTGTACTCTCTAGTCTTATTGCAAAATAGATGCGAACAATATCAACTTTGATTAAATAAGCGTCGCTTCAAGTTAATTGATACGAAATTGGCACACAATAAACACAACTTATAGAGTAAGACGATCTTACTTGGTAAAACAGTCCATTTTCATTGAAAAACATTCATTGCTAGTTAATAAATTGTTTTTTGCCCAATAAAATCACCTTAAATTAGTGTAAAACCGTCTCACACAATAATTAATAAACTTCCACTTTATAAATTTGGTCAATCAGCTAATTAATTTGGTGGCCACATAAATAAAATCACCTTAAGTAAGGTTTGATGATATTATAAAGTTTTTTTCATTAATTTTGATTACTATCGCTGCACAAATTTTTCATTTATTATTTTTAAGATTTTAATTATGCATTTAATGATTCAATTTTACTATTTACTTGCATTATATACTAATTTTATACTTTTCTTAATGTAAAAATCCTTTCTTTTTGAGTTCTTGTTTTTCTTGATGTAAAAAGGTGCATCTTTGAGATTTATGGTAATGTTAATAATTATTTATTATTAATGTAAAATTTTAATTTATTGTTTAGGATTGTTAGAAAGTTAAATGTGTTGGATCCCTGAGAAATTATTTTAATCTTATAAACCAAACTCTTACACAAATTAGAGGAAAATGGAAAAAAAAGAAATTGACATGTTGACATGACGCAATGTGGGCTGGTTAAATGTTTCTACTTTAATAGAATGAAGATGTAGTACTAACAATAATATAAAAAGGCTTGTTGAGTCACCTTTGAAGTGACACGTGTCACGTCTCAACTTCTTGTCACATATCATTTCTATAATTAACAATAAATAATAAGAAACCTACATAATTGTTGTACTTTCATTTTCTCTTGCCTTTTTGTATACCTTAACAAAATACAAAACAAAAAATTCAAGTTAAATGTTTTAATTGATGCCCATTATTACATCTTCATTACCAACTCTTTGTAATCTATACAAATATATACAATAACATAAAAGGCTACATTGACTAGTTAATAGGATGACACTA
>JAIUZE010049109.1:0-11817 GCA_022085475.1 Heliosperma pusillum
TAGTAACAGTTATTCAGAAATAACTCAAATCCACTCGGGAGTTGGATTGCATATGTTCCCACTGAAACGGCAGCTACTCTTGCTCCATTCCCCACTCGCAGGTCCACATCACCCCTTGCGAGAGTTGTGATGTTTCTTAGGCCCTGGAAATGATTACACAGATGAAAACCACAACCAGTATCTAATACCCAAGTTCCGAAACTTGCATGGTTAATCTCAATCATATGAATAAAAGATGACGTACCAACATGAGTGACGCGGTCTGCTTTTACGTCTTCAGCATACACGGGACAGTTCCGCCTCCAATGCCCAGTCCTGTGGCAATGGTGGCACTCCATGTTTTCTTTGCTCTTTGTCTTGCCTTGTGAGCTACTGCTAGTCTCACCAGGCCCACTCTTGCCTTGCCCTGGCTTTTTGAATTTCGGCTTCCCTACAGCTAGGTTGGCCTTAGCCTTGCCCTTACCTTTGCCCTTGTTTGCAATCATGAGAATGTCCTGTTTCAGACTCCCACTCAATTTCAGATCACTCTCGGTCTGTACGAGAAGTGAGTGGAGCTAATGAAGACTCTTCTTCATATCATTCATATAGTAATTTGCCCTAAAAAGGGCAAAACCATCGTGAAGTGAATGAAGAACGCGGTCAATGACGATCTTCTCATCGATTTTGCAACCAAGTGCCTCCAGTTTCTCGACATTCTCAAGCATATAATAATGTGTGGTGCCTAACTGCTTGGCCCTTCTGGAGTTTCGCTTCAAAGAAGCGACAGGTATGCTCATAGCTAACGATCCTCGGAGCTTTCGAGAATTTGTTAGAGAGCGTGGTGAAAATCTTATTCGCATCATGGGCAATGAATCGCCTTTGCAAATTTGATTCCATTGAAAAGATGAGTACGTTCTTTATCGCTCCCGCCTCCATCATGAAATCACTATAAGCAAGTGATTCATTGGCTCCTGCATTGGGGCCTGGGTTGGGCGGTAGTGGCTCAGTCAAGTACTTGAGCTTACCGTCAGCAATGGCAGCATTCTGTAATGCCGCCTCCCAATCCGCAAAGTTGGACCCGTTATACTTCAGTCGCGTTGACTGATTCATACTGTCCATCAAAATCTTAAGCCAGGACTCACGTCCGAGCGTGGCACTTGGCATTGGGTCATCAGTATGGCCAGCCATTTGTTATTAGCAGTTATATCTGTATATAACGAATTCAAAAACTGTGAAAAAGAAAATAAATATGATAAGTATTCATCGTTTTAAATTTTGAGTCTAATGAAAAACTGTTTAATGCGATGACTCGTGCATTTATACAATTGACCTCCCTCAAGAAATATATAAATGATCCCAAGACTCAATTTCTGTAAATTGATAAGCCAACCTCTTGGCTAATTCTACTTTTAGAATTCCTGGTCGATAAATTTCTTTAAATTCTATCTTTAGTCCATCATCATCACGAGATATTACTCGTAATATAATGTTGATGATAAAAATGGTCAACAATCACTAACTTACCATAACGAGAAGGGGTCATATATGCCTTCCGACAAAGCAGGGGTCATAGTAGTTTCCTATAAAGACTAGTCTTCAATTTGATTGATAGGGGAAGGTCCCATCATCTTAACTTTAATTCATTTTAAGTGAACGAATGTCTAGCAACTCGAGACTGATTTAAACTAAGGTGATGGCCCTAAAAGCGAGTGACATCTGTATGTCCATGATTAAAATATTCAAACTGTATGAATCATTTTTCATGCATTTTTAGGTGGTTTGGTTTAGGCGGAATATGATGCAATTATCTATCATGTGAATAAAGCAACGACAATGGAAAAATAAAACGCAAAATAAAACACCTAGTGTTGCCTAACTACCAAAATGAACAAAATACAAGTTGGAATCCACCCTTGGACCCGAGAAGCTTGTCTTGATGTTCCATCTTGGTCCATATAGCGGGAGTGAGCCATCCGATCTCCATCTTGAATCTTCTCAAAATACATTTTAAAATTACAAATGTAAACCTATTTACATTCTAATTCAAAATGATTCCAAAAATTAAAATTACATAGGGGAGATACGAGATCTCAAATTACAACCAAGACTAGGTTTCCATCATTACGAAAACATAATCTACTAAGGCCACACTAGTAAATTACAACTGATTGTACAAAAATGCGTAAAATTAAACCATTCAAACAACATTCAACAAAATAAAAGAATCAACTAAAAATTAATCATACAAAACATAATGCATAAATTATGTTGATTAATTATCCAAACCACCATTAAATCATGTGACGATTCCGGAATTCATCACGAGATTTCAATCAAAATCCAATGAAATTCATAATCAATATGAATTACAACAACATTATTTTAAACCTTTTTAAAATAACATGGTATCAAAAATTTTGTGAACTTTTTCACAAAAACAATCATACATTATCTTTATAATGTACAAAACAAAAATTGGTTTAATAAAAAAAAAACCGAAATTTTTTTTTTTTTATAATTACTGTTCACGTATGAACAGTAGCAGGTACCGATTAATTTTTTTTTTCTTTCTTTCTTTCTTTCGGTTTATACAAAAACCAAAAAAAAAAAAACTCTTTTTATTTTTTTTTCACAAAAACGCTGCTAAGAATAAAAAAACGGAATTTTTTTTTTTAACTGTGAACAGTACATGAACAGTACACTTGCAGCAAAAAAAAATCAAATTAAACGGTTTTAATTCGATCATGCTTACATTAACTAGATCGGTACAAACAAACAATATCTAATCGATATTAAACATTGATACAAACTAGATGACTCAAATTAACCTTTTAACATGAATATCTAGATCATTTTATTTACCGAAAATATAAAGCAAAAGGATGTTCATTAACATTCATATCAAATTCCATTTACGTTTTAATTCAATCATTATTAAATCAAAACATCTACAAATTCATATATTATTATCTCAACCTTTTAAAATAACAATATTTGAATCAAAATGGAACCCAACAAAAAAAAAAAAAAAAAAACATACGGCATAAAAAATTTTTTTGCCGAATTGAAACAATTTTTTTTTATTAAGAATTATACAAATTCAATATTTACGAAAATCATATAAACAATTTCATAGCCCTATGCCTGTGATACCACTTGTGGGAAAATATCCGTATACTTCCCTTTAAATCATTCAGGATTATAATGAAATTATGATTATATGATTAATGGTCATAAACGAAGATGCATAATAAACGAGAGATTAGAAATAACCTTTAGTCCTTGCTTTAATGGCCTAAGAACAAATATCAAAATTTGATATCTCCTAATCGTTGCACCAAAGATTGATCAAGATATGCCTTAGGTTTTGCTAGAAAAAGAGAGAAAAGAATACTGTATCTTTTCTTTTTGTGAGATGTGAGGCCTAAGAGAGAATGAATTAGGGTTAGAAGAAAAATCTGAATTTTTCCTCTTCTTATTTCTTTCATACGGCACAAATTAGGTATTCTGGGGAGATTTTTTCTCCTCAAAATAACTACCTATTGACAGAAAAACAGAGTGTATCTGGACACTTTCGTTTCGGCTATCTTAGCTTCAAATATAATGTGATATATTATAATCGTCATTTGTCATGGACCGACATCACTATAATAAATCATTAGTTATAAATATCCATATATTTATAATTTGCCAATTAATTATAACGGTTTATGTTTAATTAGCTTACATTATATACAACAACTAAATATAACATTTTATATTTAATTTACGAATTATAGTTAATTCGTCTCAGCTAATTTTATATTTAATCGTTATTAAATAATATGTCATCATCACATTGATTAACCTTTTAATCAAAAACATCGACTAATCTTTTAGTCATTTAATAAAGCATCAATATGATTATTTTCTCAAATAATCACATCTCTCAAACACATCCTTTAGGTGTGACTTTTAGGGACCAGTTGATCACCGCCATCTGTATGACAATAACGTCAAACTTATCTAGCAAGCCAACCGTTATTGATAAACGTTAATCAACTGATTATAATACAAAGTATACCCTGTGAACCTATAGAGATTTATTTATTTTATTGCACTAACAGTGGAGGACACTAGCTCCAACACATACCCCCCTTCGGGCCAAGTATAGAAAGACGGGTGGGGGCCCTCAGGTCTAATCACACCTTGCCTAGCAAAGTGATCATAAATGGGGTGCAAAGCGAGCTGCTGGTCGGACTGGATTCTATTAATGGACAAGGTCAAGGCTTCAAACATGGCATTCACGTCGCCCGTAGCATGGGTCGACTGAGAGGATGATCCTACCTCAGGGCGGTGGGATCTAATCTGAAAGTGGGGGTCATTGGGGGTAATATCCCCAACAGGAAGAAAATAAGTGGGACGGGGTAAGATAGCCTCACCCTTCTGAAGTTGAGGACGCTGCCTAAGTAATGGAATTTGGTTCACCTCAGCGGTCAACTTGACCGAATCACGGCCAGCTATCCTCTAAATCATATGGGGGTGGGAGACACGAAACCAGTTAAGCTGAACAAAGTAATCATAATCCAACCCGTTTTCCATCTCGGTGGGAGGTGTAGTCAATGCCTGGAGGTCAGTGGTGGCTTGGTTAAAACCACAAACTCGCATAGCAAGGTGAGTGATAAGACCTCCATAAACAATGCTAGTGTTCTTAGGATTAGTAGCTTTAGTCAACTGAACAGCAAAATAGTAAGGAATGTTAATCGACCACGGTTCATCACCATCTACATTCAAAAACCCTCCTAAAATATCTAACTCTACCCGTCTCACCAAATGAGGCTCAGCATGGCCCAAGAAGGTCCATCCCATGAATCTTTGCCAGATTCTAATGGCGGGTGATGGATGTGTTGGTGTGGGACATGGTCCCAACGAGAGACAGGGTAAGTAGAAATTGCGCTCCAAACCTGGCTAATATCAAAGCCTTCGGGAGGTGAGGTAACAGTATCCTCAACGGTGAGACTGAATTGGCCGGCAAAGGTCCCTAAGTCCATACTATAGTCATCGTTAAACAATCGGAACCGGACTTGGGGCATAGAGTTTTTATTCCTAGACCTATGCAACTCAAATGAGCTCAAGAATTCAAGGGTCAATTGAGGGTAAGTCTTATAACTAAAGTTCATACTAGCATTCATTCCTAGACCCCTAAATAACGCCTTGACATGCTCATAAAGTTTCATGTGTCGTAAAGAAGAAACATCAAGGAATTTAGTAGCTCTCATACCCTTGCTCTTGATAATGCACCAATTTTGCCATTGCTTGTTTGAACTAAACTCTACATCCGGAAAGTCGGGATCATGCATAGCATCTTGTCCTTCTTGACTCCCGGTTTGATCATCGGCTTCTAACATTTCTATGTCCTCTTCATGGGCTCTACTACTTTCTCCTTGGTTGGAGGTTCTTGCCCTCTTTGATGTCCTTATTGTAGGTGCCATTTGCTAAGAGAAACTAGTATTAGAACACTTCATTATAAACACAAATTGATAGCATAAGTGTTATAATACTAGGCTTTCAAGCACAAATTCAAGCATAACAACATAAGTGAAACATTATCATGCTACTTTTGAGCACAAATTGATGTTATTAAGCATAACAATATTTCACTAAGAATTTGAGCAATATTACACTTGAATCTTGAGCTTTGGGCACTACTCAAAGGTACTAATGCTAAATTAACATAATAAGAGCATAAGTTCAAATTCAAAAGCATGAATTCAAGCATTATACTACCATTAAGCATGAATGTTTAGCATAAAGTAGATATGAGTATCCTAATTGGCATATGAGCATTCAAATCATAGTAAGCTTACAAATTAATCACTAACATTCACTCTATATCATGTAAGAAGCATTAGAAATCCAATTTAAACAAGTTTTGCAAGTAAAATCAATAACCCCCAAATTTGGGTTAGGGTTTGTTCATGTTGGATTTCTGAAAAATAGAGAAATCGAAGTAACTAAAGTAGAATTAACTTAGTTGATAATCCTTAGATGATGCCTTGGATGAACTATTGTGACAAATTTTGCAAGAAAAGACTAAGAAATGAAGGTTTTTGAGAGATTTTGAGCTTGAAGTTGAAGAACACGGGAATATGGCAGCAAGCAAAGGGTAGCAAGTTGGTTTTATAGAATAAAATAGAACAAAACTCGAATCAGACAACTTACCCGATCGGGTATACATCAATCCGATCGGGGAAGTCTGCTGGTCCGGATTCTATTTCTTTTTTCTTTGGTACTTGCTCTTACCTTTTGGCTATGGCCTTGAGCATACTTACTAACCTTAATGGACTTGGCAACATGGGCCAAGGATAGCTCTTTTTCGTCTCAACAGGTCCTCCAGTTCCAAGTACGAAAAACTATCGACTAAGCATGCATTTCTAAAAATGAAAATAATAAGTAAAACGAAAGTTGTTTCCTAACTATTACAACTTCAAAAATCCAAAAAAATCCAAATAGTCAAAAATAAAATTATCAACATTGTCTAATTAGTGGATTAAAGAATTCATAAAAGAAAGAAAAGAGAAAGACGGGTTGCCTCCCGACAAGCGCATTTTTAAGTCATGCTAAACTTTGAATTTCTATCCCTCCTTAAGCCTTGTGAAGGGATATTAGCTCTTTTGCAGCTTGATTTCGTCCTTGAATTTTTCATTTACCCTTGCCAACATCCATGGCAATCTCATCCAAATAAACTTTCGAAGCTTTGAATGCTTCGAGGTCACCATCTCGTACACTCAATACATTCCCCTTTCTATCAAAAGTGGCACTTGATCCATCCATTTCAAAAGTAATCTTCTCTCCTTGCACATCTATACAAGCCCCAACTGTATTTAGGAAAGGTCTTCCTAATATAATATAGTCGTCCCTCTCTTTCTTTGAAAATATTACATAAAAAACAACGGGAATAAGGAAGTATCCAATCTGAATGGGGACATCTTCCACAATTCCTGCTTGAGTATGCATAGATCCATCGGCTAGTTGAAGGCTAGTATTTGTAATCTTCATTTGTATTGGGCAATGGTCGTGATAGAAAGAAAAGGGCATGACACTAATAGCTGCTCCTAAATCACATAGTGCATTGCTAACCTTATGAAGACTCATTGTGAAAGAAATATTAAAATAACCTGGATCTTTAAGTTTTGAAGGAATGATAACCTTCCCTTCTTCAAGGGGAGGTTCCTTGGGAGAATCTTGGGTTGCTTCTTCTTTTCGAGATGTCTTGCCTATCCTTGCCTCCAACCTTGAGAAAGCTTTGTCATTTGCCTTTGTTGTTTCAACAATTCTTTCTTCTAATTTCCCTTGAGCTTTTATCAATGTCATGACCAAAGATTCGAGACGGGATGTCTCCTGTTGTGTAGGGGCTCGGGTTGGTTTGGTTGGTGTAGGATTATTGCAAAGTTCGTGGGGTAACCTAAAGATGGGCTCCTTACTCTTTCCATTCCCAAGAGGACTATCAAAAGATTGGTCACTAATCATGTCAATTGTGACTATTAACGGTTCTTCACTCTCTTGGGTGGTTTGGCTAGAACTCGATGGGGTCAACTCTTCTACTATCTTTTGGAGAGACAAAATTGTTGATTTGAGTGAGCCTACTGTAGAAAAGAAGTATGAGTACATGTTATGTTGGGCTTGGATTACTTCCCTTAACTTGACATCTACTTTTGCTATCACTTGATCATTTTGAAAGGATGAGTGTGGAATGGTATGAGGTGTATTATGTTGGAGTAGGTGTCCTCCACAATAGTGCGCCACATGATAAATCTTATTAAGGAATATAATTGGGATATCTATTGACTATATATATGATTAGTCAGTTGATTAACGTAAATCAATAACGGTTGGCTAACTAGAGTTTGACGTTATTGTCGTTTGACGGCGGTGATCAACTGATCCCTTTCGGTCACACCTAAAGGATGAAATCCAAATAGTAACTACTTATTTGTATACGATACAGTTAATTAGTACATTACATATATTCGATATGTACGAGAGTTAATTATTAGAAATTGAGTTAAGAACTCAAATTCGATTAAACTTATTTTTCAATTATGCGATAATTGACTAATAAATTTATATATTATTTTAATACGATTAAATAAGATTTAACTTAGTAATTAATCGTTAAATTACTAAATTAGTTGAGGTTTTGAGATAGAGGTAATTAGTTAATTATATGTACAAGGAGTTGTAAAATAAATTAACCAAGCATTGTGGGACCCATTATATATTGATATAATGGTAAAATATTACTTAAAATGTTAAGTACATATTATTTATTTAATTGAGTCATATAATTGGTATATGATCAAATTAACACTTAATTATACAAGATAATTAACCATATGATCAATAAGTATTTGTGAGACAAATATCAAAAATCAAAATGGACCAAACTAGGCCATTGTGGCCGGTTAGATTGCTAGTTACATGGTGATGATTGTTGCTCTTGTTTACACTCTTTAGTTACCAATTGAAGGTGACATAACAAGTAGAATATAATCATCACTTATACTACAACACTCCACCCTAATGCATGTGATTAAAATAAGCAAAATGAGAGCCTTGTGAATCTCATATGGACCGGCCATATTGCCTTTATAAGGGCAATATGGTTGTTCATTTCTTTTGTTCATTCATGCTTGTTTTTCATACTTCTCTCAAAAATCATCTTCTCTCTAAAATCTCTCAAATACTAATATATACTAAGTATTACTAGTGTAGTAATATATTCTAATATTAGTAGTATAATAGCTATCTTATTATCTAGTTAATAATAAGGGTAGATTATTTGGGTTCATCTTGGTGCAACTTAGAGGAGATCTTTTACTTTGGAGATTACTTGTGTTCATCCATATTTGTAGCTCAAGAACAACAAGAAGGAGTTCTTGTTGTGCCCTTATATTTTCCATATCAATGTGAGGAAATTTCTTCTCTTATATAAATATCTTTATATTTGCATGCATGTTACATAGATTATTAAATACTAAATTAACAAGTAATTTAGAAACTAATTAGAGGATTCTAATTAAGGTCTATGGACTTTCATATTAGTGGGTTGAGTTTGGCGAAATTGTGGGTGAAAGAGGTTTAATGGTGTGAGTCTATTCCCACATCTTTGAGGTACATGCCCTACTCCTCCACAAAGTTCACAAGGTGTTGTTAGTGAGGTAAATGGGTTTAAAGCTTTCGGACGATATAAAGTACTTTTTGGGGTGGTTTCATTTGATGGAACAGGAAAGCCTAAGGAAATGGTAGTGTCAACATCACATGAGGTTTCCACTCGACTTTTCTTTCGCTCTCCCCCATTACTTTGGGAACCTTCCCCACTTTCTTTTTGTGAATTACTTGATAGGGTTGACGTGGTGGATTGAGGTTTAAACCTACGATGGAAAGCTATAACGATCTCTTCCCACTCCATTGGTTTTGTGGCATCCTTAAAACGACGGGTGAACCACCATTTGGCTTCTCTCTTTAGTGATAAAGGAAAGAGAGTTTCTCTGATTTGGTTTTGGGTGATTCCCTCCCTCATAAAAGTTTGACACAATTCACAAAAGGTTTGGATATGGTGTGATGGGTTTTCATTTGGCTCACCACTAAATTGGTTTCCTTCTATGAGAGCAATTAGAGTGATATGGGCCCTTAGGATCCCATTAGCAAGCTCAAAAACTCGGAACTTAGGATCTTCTTTTGTCCGCACCATTTTTGTCAACCTACAAGAAAAAAACAAAAAGGAAAGTTAGTAATGATTTTAAGGTACGGTTGCACCTAAAAATGGTAGAATTTTAAACAAAAATCAGCAATACATAGATAAACAAAACCGTGCTCCCCGGCAACGGCGCCAAAATTTGATCGGTTGTGTCGCGGTCCCGATACAAAAATAATTACCCACACTTAGGCTAAAAACATAAGGAATGTAATTAGGGAAGTAGGGATCGATCCTCAGGGAATACGTGTTAACTATGAATTGCTATGGGGTGATTTTCATTTAAGTTCGATTCATTTGGGGTGATTGTCTAAACTACTAGCATGAAATGAAATGACAAGTATGTAATGACGATATTTAAATGACGAGTATGGAATTGCAATAAAAATAAATCTAATCTAATTGACGGAAAGAAAAGTAACAATAATTTAAATCTAACTAAGAACGATAATTAAAATGACAATATAGAAAAGCTATCTAACTAAACTAATACACTAGCAAATGACAATAAAATAAACTATCTAAGGATGGAAATAAAATGACGGTAAAATAAACTAACTAAAACGATAAATTAAACTATCTAAAACAGTAAAATAAACTATCTAATCAAATTGATATAGAGAAAGAGAAATTCATGTCAAATGATTTAAAAGCTTGTAGTATGCATGTTCATTTTGGATATTTTTATTAAAGTTATAAGATAACTAATAAATCAAAGATTTTGAGTTAAAATACGATTCTGACAAAACAATTTGGTGCATGTATACCTACTGATCTCAAAATGTTTGTGGTCAAATTTCGTGGTTTTAGGGATTAATTTGCTATTTATTTTGATTTTTGGCGTTTAAACCGAGTTAACATGCATTTTATGAGTTAAAAGTTAACTAAAAATAGTTGCATGTTGATTCTGGCCATGAAGTTGTAATATGATCTCACATGCATGTCTTACATATTGTATGTAAAATTTCGTGACTTTTACTTATGTATTGCATGTTTATTGATTTTTATACGATAAAAGTCGATAATATGAGATTATAATGTTCTTAAAATTAAAACGTCCATTTCTGGTCTTGAAAATTTTTTTTACATTTTACATTCTGATGTTTATACTCTTGGTGAAATTTCATAATTTGTTTCACTGTTTTACTATATCTAATGTTTTTATTTGATAAAACCATTAAATACAAAGCTATTTGTTCATAAAATTAATTTAAATTTTTTGAGCAAATGTTTTTATTTTTATAGTTCCTGTAATTGTTCTAGAATGTAAAAAAATTTTGGTTTCAAATTTTATGATGTTTATATTTTATTTTGGTTTTATTTCATAATTGTTATGATTAAACCGTAATATTTAGCAAATGAAATCAAATCGATCTAATTAATGACCAACAAAATTAGTAGTGACTAATTTTGAGTTCTAAATCATTTTAGTTAATTAGTTTGAATTTAAATGAGATTTAAATGTTGATATTGATTTTTAATGGTTTAAAATCAATGAATCCCGGGAAAAAAATCGAGCTACAATGAGCATGAATGAATTTAGGACGATTTTGGCATGAATTTTGCAGCAATTTATTTTATTTATGGTTGAATGAATGAATGTCATTTATTTAATAATTTATGCAAATTTTGTACCTAGTATGGCCTAGTTATTTTTTAATCGTTATTACCCGTAATGTAAGGAAATAACGGTTTGGTTGTAATTTTATTGCGATCTCGTATCGCCGGTTTGTATAATTTTAATAATTTCATTTCATAGAATAAATGTATAATAGGAATTTGTATATTTGTATATTTCTAATTATTTTTATGAAGACCGGTGACTCCCTCAAGACGGTGCCATTTTGGAAGGTGTTCCAAGTGAAGAGGCAAGGGACCAAGGAGTTGGTTTCCGAATTTGTAACTATCTAGTTAATTTTGATTAGATAGGTGGCCATACTAGGATTTTATTGTTGTTTGGTTGCTTGCTTTATTTCCGCTCATGCCAAAATCGTCACACATGCATTTTATTTACCGTTATTGTCAATTCAACGTTATTCACAATTCACCGACTTAGTTCACTTATAGGGAATTAATAACTAAAATGACAAGATCTCTCACAT
>JAIUZE010049115.1:0-11396 GCA_022085475.1 Heliosperma pusillum
GTATGGATTCGGCATTTTTGGAGTACCTAACAGTAGTCCCTACTGCCAAAGATCCTATCACAATTTATTGTGATAACAGTGGGGCTATTTTTCAGGCAAAAGAGCCCAAGTCTAGTAACAAATCTAGACATGTACTTAGGAAATATCATGTAATTAGAGATTACGTGGACAGAAAGGAAATTGACATTTGTAAGGTTGGGACAGATGACAACATTGTTGATCCTTTAACCAAGCCTTTATCAAAGGCTAAGCATGATGGTCATGTCGTCACAATGGGATTGATACGTGTACCAGGATTCCTTTAGATTATGTAATATGTAATAATTGAATGTTGTTTTAATTATTTCATATATGATAATTGCATTCATTGTTCGAGTTTTATTTTAAACTCTTTTATTTATTTTGACTAAATTTAATACTTTGTTTATCCGAATAGATTGTTGGACCCTATTCAAGTGAATAGGACGAACTTAGTATTTTGTCCCTAGTCACTCAATGAGGTGACGTCTCGAAATGACTAGATTGTAAGTCGATCGATGGTTGGTTCAGCACCATGGGGTCATGGAGATGACTGGTCGTTTACATAGACAGACTGTATGACACTCTGTCGGACAGTGACATTGTAGAGACCCTTAAATCAATTATTTGATGCCTGGTCGTGGCAGGGTCTTCTATCTTATTCCTATAAGTCGATTCTTTTGACTGGCGACCGTCTATCTGAGTCGGTGCAGTTTCCGATTGGTTTTGGTTGATGTTCTAGGTCGTGCCGTAAAAGGAGGCCGATGGACTTCTTCTGGATCATGGTGATCTGCATCATACAGAGTAGATGGATCAACAGGAATTTTCCACCCACGTTGGGTACAAACATCTTTAGGCCACTCGAGGAGAAGTTACTGTAAATGCGTGGCAACGCTCGGAAAGAGATCTATGGTAGATTTTCCGGTCAGACAGTTACTCTCCCTATCGAGAAAACCACTCTAGATATTGTCAATCGCAAGTGCGACCTGAAAGACACCTTGCGTTGAGTGGAAGATGTGATAAAGAGACAAGAGAATTGGTGACGCACACTTGTGTCAGACAAGTGGGAGATTGTTGGAGTAGGTGTCCTCCACAAATAGTGCGCCACATAATAAATCTTATTAAGGAATATAATTGGGATAATTATTGACTATATATATGATTAGTCAGTTAATTAACGTAAATCCATAACGGTTGGCTGACTAGAGTTTGACGTTATTGTCGTATGACGGCGGTAATCAACTGATCCCTTTCGGTCACACCTAAAGGATGAAATCCAAATAGTAACTAATTATTTGTATATGATACAGTTAATTAGTACATTACATATATTCGATATGTACGAGAGTTAATTGTTAGAAATTGAGTTAAGAACTCAAATTCGATTAAGTTTATTTTTCAATTATGCGATAATTGACTAATAAATTTATATCTTATTTTAATACGATTAAATAAGATTTAACTTAGTAATTAATCGTTAAATTACTAAATTAGTTGAGGTTTTGAGATAGAGGTAATTAGTTAATTATATTTACAAGGAGTTGTAAAATAAATTAACTAAGCATTGTGGGACCCATTATATATTGATATAATGGTAAAATATTACTTAAAATGTTATGTACATATTATTCATTTAATTGTGTCATATAATTGTTATATGATCAAATTAACACTTAATTATACAAGGTAATTAAGCATATGATTAATAAGTATTTGTGAGATAAATATCAAAAATCAAAATGGATCAAAACAAGGCTCACATGGCCGGTCATTTTGAAGTGGTTGGTGATGATGGTTGCTCTTATTCATACTCACAAGCAACATGTGCTTATGACATGAATAGTAAACCTAAAATCTTTTTATTCACTACAACACATTACCACTTTGCATGGCAATAAAATAAGAAGAAAATATCACTCTTTTGGTGATACATGAGCCGGCCCTCATGGCTATAAAGAGAACAATTGTTGTTCATTTCTTTACTAGTTCATTCTTGCTTATTTCATACTTCTCTCAAAAACTCATCTTCTCTCTAAAAACTCTCAAATACTAATATTTACTAAGTATTACTAGTGTAGTAATATAGTCTAATATTAGTAGTATAATATCTATCTTATTATCTAGTTAATAATAAGAGTAGATTATTTGGGTTTATCTTGGTGCAACTTAGAGGAGATCTTCTAGTTTGGAGATTACTTGTGTTCATCCATATTATTAGCTCAAGAACAACAAGAAGGAGTTCTTGTTGTGCCCTTATATTTTTCCATATCAATGTGAGGAAATTTCTTCTCTTATATAAATGTCTTTATATTTGCATGCATGTTACATAGATCATTAAATACTAAATTAACAAGTAATTTAGTAACTAATTAGAGGAGTCTAATTAAGGTCTATGGACTTTCAGTATCCACCTTGGGGGGTGATTACCTTTTTGGTGCAACACTATGAGGGGGGAATTGATGAGGAGCAAGAGGTAAACTCTTGTAAGGGTTTGACAAGGTACAACCACTTTGGGCTAGAGGAGGTACACATGTTTAAAATTAGCAAAGAGGAGCCTATGAGAGGATTTTGGTTGGGGAGTGATAGCCTTAGCTATTTGAAGATGCCTCGACCTTCAAACAACCCTTTACCTAGGGGCTCAAAATCGGAGGATTTTTTTTGTCCTAGGGAAGAGAGTTTGGGGGAGAGTAGTAGTGAGGCGGAGGTAGAGGAAGTGCCATTGCGGCAAAGAAGGAGGCTAAGGAGAGAGCAAGGTGAGGGAAGTGAGCGAGTTCGCGAGGAGAGGGAGATCCTCGCAATTGAGCAAGGACCTTTCCAAAACCCACCTTTTCAACAACAACAACAACAACAACAACAACAACAACAACAACAACAACAACAACAACAACAACAACAACAACAACAACAACAACAACAACCACCACCACCACCATACCATTCCCAATCATCTTACCAAAGCCACCCAAGACACCGACACCCCAATGTTTGACGCGGAGACTCGTTCTAGCTTCCCAATGGAGCCATGGCAACAACAAATGGCATCCTACATTTCTAGCACAAACGATGTCTTAAGGCACATAAGTAGAAGGGTGGACGATTCTTACAATTGGCAACAAAGACAAGGAGGTAGGCTAGAGTCCTTAGATGATTGGCATAATGTAGTGGAGGCAAGGGAGAGGTTGAGAGAGGAGGCCGAGAGGGCTCAACAAGAAGAGTGGAGGGGGATGGTGGCACGACAAGAGGAAGACCGCCTTTAGAGGGAGCAACAAGACCAAAGGTGGCAAGAGCAAAATGACATATGGGCGACACAAAATGCTTGGAGGGAGCAAGCCACAAGCCATTTCCAAGCTCAAAATGAGCGCCACCACACTTATCTTCAAGATTCATATGAAGATGCGGTGGCACAAGAAGATGTTTATGGTTTGGCTAGCTCACTTTTCGGCATGTCCATTCAACAAAACCCGGACTACCCTACTCCTTACACACAATAGGCCCTTGATGAAGGCCTAGAAAGAAGAAGAAGGGTTAGAGAAGAAAGAGAGAGGAGGAGAAACCGAGGAGGTGCCCTACAATGAGGACATTGTATGATCTAAGTGTGGGGGAGAGGATTGTATATATTTGTTTTGATTTGATGCATTTTGTTTTGTTTTGAAGAAAAAAAAAAGAAAGAAAAAAAAAAGAAAAAATATTGAAAATCCCGGCTAGGTGAAAACCCACAAGGGTGGGCACCTAGGCAAAAATTGGGAAGGTGGCCGAGGACGGAATGAAAACACGAAAGGGCATTCCGGGCAAAATAAAAAATCGAGTTGCGAGCCACCAATGAGAGGAAAGGAAAAGCTAAGATGAAAACCCGAAAGGGCACCTTAGGCAAAATGAGGGATTTTCAAGAAAACAAAAAAAAATAGAAAAAGAAAAAAAATTTGTGCAAAAATATTTCCGATGATGAAGATTTATGGAGGGAAAAGAAGGGAGAAATAAGGAGGAATTTGGAAGGAGGTTAGCTTAGGATTTCTTTTTATTTTTCTTTGAGTCACAAATTTGGTTCCAAATCGGTGGATTTCTCTTGGTGGTTGCTTGTTTGTGCGAATTGTGTAGTTTGGGGCCAACCAAGTAACCATGCTATACACTAGTGGAGTAATAAGGGGGTGATATAAGAGGTGGAGTTGCATGGAGTTTGGTGATGAGGGTCATCTCGCTATGCCTTGGGATAAGGCAAAGATGGTCATACTACATTCTTGGGAGCTATAAGAAGGGAGGAGTTGAGATAAGATGAGTCGGAGTTGGTGGTGTGTCGAGTCTTGTATTGAGGGAGTTATAAGTAGGAAGTGGTAAGGGAAGAGTGTGTTAAAACAACTTTGAGTCATTTTTCTTTTAATAGGTGGTTGTGTTTTGAGGGAGATATAAGAAGGTAGTGGTGAGGGAAGAGAGGTCATTACCTTCACATGCTATGTTTGGACTCGTGTTTGTCTTGCTAATCTCGAGTTTTTACTCGGGACGAGTAAAAGTCCAAGTGTGGGGGTATTTGACAACACCAAAATGTGTTGTGTCTAGTAGTATTTATTAGGTTCGTTTATTACACTTTTTACGAGTCGTTAGCATCGTTTTATGCTAACCTTAGTCTTTGTAATTATGTTGTTATTTAGTATTTTTAGTCAACTTTTAGAGTCAAACCCAGAAGTCAACAAAAGGCAAACTCAAACCCGAGACCCGAGACCCAAACCCGACAATTGGAGTGGGCTACAAGCAAATCATCAAAGCAAGAAGACCAAGTCCAAAGGGTCAATGGAAGTCAAGGCGGGACTAAAATCCAAAGGGTCAACGAAAGTCAAGACGCTCAACCAAGGGAAAAACTGGTAGCATGAAACGCTGCCAGCGCCAGGGAACGCTGCCAGCGTCCACACGACGCTGCCAGCGTCCTGGTCTCAGGCATGTGTTCTTCATTTCTCCGTCTTTTCATTTTGAGGCCCATTTCTCAAGGCCCTTAGGTTTTCGGACCAAGGGTATATAAGAATCAGATTTTAGAGAGAGAAACACACAACATTGGAGACAACATTCCACAACACATTACATTAGAATTCTCTCAACTTTTGTTCTTCATTTTGGTTTTGTATTTTGGTTGAACTTTGATATGGGTTATAATATTCCGATTATGGGTAGCTAATCTTCCATTGCTTAGTGTAATTTGAACAAGTTCTCTCCTTTTAGCATTGTAAGACCTTTTGAACCTCTTCTTCTCTATTTAATTCAATTTTCTCATGTTTAAATTCCATTGTTGAATGAATTATTGTTGAGACTAACCATCTTAGCAAATGTTTGTTTATTTATTGCTTTGTCTTGATAAATTTGGTTAATTTGTCTTGATATTTGTTGAAGCAACCTTGAAAGATTGTAACTTTGGTTTAAAGTTGGAATCTTTTGAGTGGAATTTGGTTTATTGTGTGATTAGAACATGGTTTTGTGTTTTATTACATGATTCTAGCATGTTTCTTGGGTTTTATGCTTAAAGCTTGCGTCTTTGATTGTGCTTATGTTTTAATAAGTATTGGTTGGGTTGTAAAGGGTCATCCATGGATGGTTTAATTCATGTTGGCTAATTTCTTAGAAACTTGTATTAGATAATTAGAGAAGAGAGGAAAGGAAGGGTCTTTACTTTGTTAATTGTTGGGAACTTGGGAAAATTACACTAAGTTGTTTCTCCATATTTGAATATTTGAATCTTTAGTTTTTGTTGGTAATTTTAGACTTGCTAATCAATTCTCATGTCAAACTTTCTCCCTATATGTTATCCTACATGTTTTGTCATTGTGAATATCATAGTTTGTAATTAATTTAAGCTTTTGTCTTAATTAGTGTCTTAATTTGTGATTAGAGTAATTAGTTAGTATTTAGTTTTGTTAATTGGCATTTTGCAAGAGTCTAGATTAGATTAATTTAGTCATTACCGCCTTCTCTTGGGTTCGACCCTATTCTTACCATTTTACTACCTTTATTTAAGATAGTTTGTGTTGGTCTAGGAGTTATAAATTGTTATTTGATCGTAGCTAATTAGTGGATTTAACGACACCGCTTTTAAGCTCGTCAATAGCCTTCACCGCCGAGTGTAGTGCTCTTTTGCAAAACAAGTCCCCTCCTAAGTTAAAAGATCCCGGTAGTTTTTCCATTCCATGCACAATTGGCACCTATCAAATTGATAAAGCTTTATGTGATTTAGGTGCTAGTGTAAGTGTCATTCCTTACTCTATTTGTGCTAAACTTAATATGGGAGTCTTGAAATGTACTAGTGTCACTTTGCAAATGGCGGATCGTTCTATAAAACGCCCTTTGGGAGTTTTGGAGGATGTTCCCATCAAAGTTGGTAAATTTTTTATTCCGGTTGATTTTATTGTTCTTGACATGCCCGAGGATGCCCAAATCCCAATTATTTTGGGAAGACCCTTTTTACATACCGCGGGTGCAATAATGGATGTCAAGAAAGGTAAAATCACATTGGAAGTGGGTGACGATAAGGTCACATTTAACTTGAATAGTGCCATGAAGAGTCCTATGTTTGAAGAGTCTTGCTTTTCTATTGATGTTTTGGACATTGTCATAGATGACTCTATGTCTCGATCTTTAGCTAAAGACCCTTTGGAGGCGCTCTTGGTATTAGAATCCTTTGCAGGTGATGACGAGATTGGGAATGAGGAGATGGATGCTTTGGAGCATGAGTTGGATGGAAAAGAGCTATCAATGGAGGAAAGCTCACACTTTGTCGATGAGGGCACAATTTTGAAGGGGGAAGAATTTCAAATCGGTGGTACGGTCTACCATGAGAATGCGATCGTTGGGGTAATCAAGGGAGTTCGCATGAAAGCTTGAACCGACTCGAACTTCATACGTCGTGCGGGACGTTAAACCAGCGCTTCTTGGGAGGCAACCCAAGCTTTTATTTGCTTTCATTTTATTTTCTTTATTTTTATTTTCCGTAATTTCTCGTTTTCGACTTACCTAGACTTGACGATGTTTTTTTTTGGATATTTTTAGGTGAACAATGACGACAAGAAGAGTTGATGAGGAAATTCACGCATCCCCAAGCACGGAAACCCGTTCAGGGAAGTTGATACTGCAAAACAAAAAAATAAACAGAAACTTACAGAGGGCAAACCCCGATCGGGGTTCCCATTCCCCGATCGGGGTTCCCGATTTCTATGCGTCTGTTTTTATTCTGTTTTGTACGCAAGCAAAAGTTACAACATTCCTCTTATTCGACAAGCGACGGTATACTCTATCCTTTTTCTTCATTTTTCTTCAATTAAATCCCAAAGAAGCATCATTTCCTTCATCACTTTGGAGGATTACCCCATATTTATACTAGCTTGGGGGAGGCTAGCTAGTCTAGTAAGTTATTTTTGCTTTGCACTTTAGTTGTATTTTTCCCACTCCTCATTAAATATTAACCTCTTGTCTTCCCTGTTTTGTGCTTTTAACCGTTTTTACGGTTAGCTTGGGTGTGTATACATGTTGGCACATTGAGGACAATGTTGTGTTTAGCTTGGGGGGGATTGCATTTGCATTTTAGTTAGTAGTTGCATTTAGTTAGAAAATTTATGAAACTTTGAAATTTATGTGCTTCATATGCTTTGCTTGCCTACTTTGGTCATGGTTTACATAGTTGTACCCATTTGTATATCCCAATTTTAGCTTAATAGCTAATGATTCTCTATTATTTGACGGGATAATTGCATTCATGGGGATGTCTTGACATAGTAGGTGGAAGATTGAAATTGAACCTAATAAGTTTGATCTTGACTTTTGGCAAGCCATAAATTGGTAAGGTAGAGCCTCCTTAGACCAATACATCCATATTCGGTCTCTCTTAGGTGAGTGTAGGTCTCCTTATGGTTTGTGCTACATCAAATACGCACAAGTATGGTTTTAATTTCATTTCTTTATAAGCATGCATTCATTTGTTAACATTTTGGAGCCATTCACATGATAAATTTGCCTTTTTGAACCCATTCACAAAATTTATCCTTAGCTACATATAAAAATTGCCTACCTTGTTGAGCTAGTACCCTTGCTTAATTTGTGTTTGGGTGCGCATTTAGGATTTGTTATATTTTGAAATATCATTGTGAGCTTGATCTTAATGCTTTCAAAAAAAATGATGAAAAATTGATGGAAATGAAAGAAAGAAAAAAAAAGCATGAGATGAGAAAAAAGAAGCATATTTGGTATGAGAAAAAAAAAAGAAGAAAAAGATTTAAGATGCTCTCATGTTTTACTCACATATTTTGGAGAGCCTTCTTGAGAATTATATTGAAATTTTGGGATTGAGCATCCTTACATATGGTTGTTGCTAGCTTGACTTAGCTCCACATACCATAAATCATTTGTTCCCCTTTCTTACCCATTTCTTATTAACTTTCTTCTTACCTATGGCTTCCCTTTCATGCTTGCATTTGAATGTTTTTTGGCTTGTAGTTTTGAAATTTTTACCATATTAGATTGCGGACACACTCTCATGAGTCGAGGATAGGTGAGTGTTACTCACAAAAATCCTTTCACATTTAAATGAGTTTGAGTGTATCGCAAGACTCCATAAATCAAAAGATCATGCGAGAGCCGAAAAGTTCAATTGAAGTCTTTCATGCTACGCCGCCATGTAAATCGCATCCATGATTTTGCATTATCCTTATGCCCATGTTGTTTCGGGATTTGAGTCATTATGCTTGATAGTTTAAAATTGGATATTGCAATTGTGGGGACTTCATTGTTTTCCTCTCTTGTCCTAGTCTTATGTGCTTGCTTGAGGACAAGCAAGGGTTTAGCTTGGGGGAGTTTGATATGTCTAGTTTTTATATGATTTTACTCCCTAATTTAGCTCGATTTTACATGATTACTACACTTTGTTTAGTATTTTTATGAGCTAATTACGTGTTCGAGGTGCATTGCTCGTTTTTGCTATGTTTTGTAGGAATCTAAGCATTTATAGGCTTTTTCCTAACACAATTAGCAAGCACCAAAGTCCAACAAGCTAAGGGAAACAAGAATGGACCATGAAAGGAAAAAGACAAGCCAAGCATGAAGATTTGTAAAATGGATTGAAATGAAAATGAAAGAAAACCAAAAATGAAGCCCAAAACAAAGAGTCCACAAACTCAAGCATAGGATACTCTTTAAGATGCTCAAGGAAACCCTAAACTATGCAATTAACCGGAGAATTTCTTTTCATCTCTTTTTATCACATGCTTGCATTGTATTGTTAGTCTTTGATTATTGATCACAATCCTTGATTATATTCGTTAATTCTTTCTATAAGTCGAGAGGCACAGAATTGAATTAGACTAAGCATGTGTTAGTAGATCGACCTAGCCAAAGCGAGAGTTTGTTATGACTCGATCTATGGTTGACACTAATATCGAGAGGTGGGTGTCTTTAGCCTAAACAATTATCGTTATTATCAATTTTCTAGTTTGACTTGAGCATTTACATAATTTGCATGTCTGACCCAAACTCCCTAGACTCTTCCTTTATTATTATTGTTGTTTTAATCACCAAACCAGAAATCATTTGTGACCGACCTTGATAGAATTCACTCCATAACAACTTGCTAGCAACTCCCGTCTCCTTGTGTTCGACCCCTATTACTACATTCATTTGTGTCTAGGATATTTATCTTTGATTAGGTGTGCGATAGCCTAAAAAATTTCATGAGTCCGTTTTATATAAAGTTTATCTCCCTAGTTTAGCTCGGTTTATTTGATTATTATACTTTGTTTAGTATATTTGTGAGCTAATTACGTGTTCTAGGTGTATTGCTTGTGTTTGTTATATTTTGTAGGAATCTAAGCATTTAGAGGCTTTTTCCTAGCACATTAGAAAGCACCAAAGTCCAACAAGCTAATGGAAGCAAGATGGACCATGGAAGGTTAGAATGGAGAATGACAAGCCAAGCATGAAGATTTGTGAAATGGATTGAAATGCAAATGAGAAACCAAAAATGAAGCCCAATGCAAGGAGTCCACAACCCAACATAGGATGCTCCTTTGGATGCTCAAGGAATCCCAAAACTATGCAATTAACCGGAGAATTAAGGTGCTTAAAGGCATAGCTTAGGATTCCTTAAGCATTAAATGGAGCAATTAAGCAAATATAGCCGGGTTACTGAAACCCCGATCGGGGTTTCCAAACCCCGATCGGGGTTTGGAGACTGTGAAATGTTTTCGTTTCAAGTCCCTCTCCCTATATAAAGGAGAGGGACTTCGACACTTAGGGGCATCTTTTTTATCATCTTATACATCATTCTACACTCTAAAAACACTCTTTTACATAATGTCATTAGTCATTAAATTAGGTTTAAATAGTTTAATTTCAATTAGTTGTTACAAATAATTTCTTTAAGTATTTCAATTTATATTACAAGTTCATTTGCAAGTTAATTAGTTCCATTGTGTTCTTCAGTTCCAAGTTTCATTTTCTTTGTTGAGGTAATTCTATTTCTTGTATTGTTTTGTTATTTCCTTTGTCATTTCCATTATTAGTTAGTTATCATGTTTACTTTATCATTTGTCATTAGATTAGTTATCATTATGCAAGAGTAGTTACTTTGTCTAGGGAATTAAGGAAGCCATACATAAATAATATTTGCAATTGTTGAAATGAGATGTTATGATACCAAATAATTGTTTCTATCACATGCTTGCATTGTATTGTTAGTCTTTGATTATTGATCACAATCCTTGATTATATTCGTTAATTCTTTCTATAAGTCGAGTGGCACGAAATTGAATTAGACTAAGCATGTGTTAGTAGATCGACCTAGCCAAAGCGAGAGTTTGTTAGGACCCGATCTACGGTTGACACTAATATCGAGAGGTGGGTGTCTTTAGCCTAAACAATTATCGTTATTATCAATTTCCTAGTTTGGCTTGAGCATTTATATAATTTGCTTGTGTGACCCAAACTCCCTAGACTTTTTCTTTATTATTATTGTTGTTTTATTCACCAAACCAGAAATCATTTGTGACCGACCTTGATAGAATTCACTCCATAACAACTTGCTAGCAACTCCCGTCTCCTTGTGTTCGACCCCTATTACTACATTCATTTGTGTCTAGGGTATTTATCTTTGATTAGGTATGCGATAGCCTATCAAATTTTGGCGCCGTTGCCGGCGAGCACGGTTTTGTTTGCTATTAGTTGTTGAATTTTATCTTGTTTTCTTTTGTCTCGAGGAACACTTGTTCCTTGTGACCATTCTCACGGTTGCCTTGTAGTTTTAGTTCCTTTTTCTTTAGGTTTCTTAAACTCGATATTAGACATTTCTAATATCATATTTTTAATAGTTTACTCTTAAACTATATGGACCTTATGCATGCATAACAAAAGATAAGAAA
>JAIUZE010049116.1:9685-26883 GCA_022085475.1 Heliosperma pusillum
AATCCAGGTGAGAGTCACTGGATAGCCGTAAAGAACATCCTTAAGTACTTAAGAAGGACCAAGGATTCGTTCTTAGTGTTTGGATGCGAGACTGAGTTACGTGTAAAGGGTTACACAGATGCCAGTTTCCAAACAGATCGGGATGATATGAAATCCCAATCCGTCTACGTTTATATGATGAATGGAGGAGCTGTTTGCTGGAAGAGTTTCAAGCAAAGCGTTACAGCGGATTCTACAACAGAAGCAGAGTACCTTGCAGCGTCTGAAGCTGCAAAGGAAGCTGTGTGGATTCGACAATTTTTGGAAGGACTAACAGTAGTCCCTACTGCCAAAGATCCTTTCACGATTTATTGTGATAACAGTGGGGCTATTTTTCAAGCAAAAGAGCCCAAGTCTAGTAATAAGTCTAGACATGTACTTAGGAAATATCATGTAATTAGAGATTACGTGGACAGAAAGGAAATTGACATTTGTAAGGTTGGGACAGATGACAACATTGCTGATCCTTTAACCAAGCCTTTATCAAAGGCTAAGCATGATGGTCATGTCGTCACAATGGGATTAAGACGTGTGCCAAAATTCCTTTAGATTATGTAATATGTAATAATTGAATGTTGTATTAATTATTTCATATATTATAATTGCATTCAGTGTTCGAGTTTTTTTTTAAACTCTTTTATTTAGTTTGACTAAATTCAATACTTTGTTTATCCGAATAGATTGTTGGACACTATTCAAGTGAATAGGACGAACTTAGTATTTTGTCCCTAGTCACTCAATGAGGTGACGTCTCGAAATGACTAGATTGTAAGTCGATCGATGGTTGGTTCAGCACCATGGGGTCATGGAGATGACTGGTCGTTTACATAGACAGACTGCATGACACTCTGTCGGACAATGACATTGTAGAGACCCTTAAATCAATTATTTGATGCCTGGTCGTGGCAGGGTCTTCTATCTTATTCCTACAAGTCGATTCTTTTGACTGGCGACCGTCTATCTGAGTCGGTGCAGTTTCCGATTGGTTTTGGTTGATGTTCTAGGTCGTGCCGTAAAAGGAGGCCGATGGACTTCTTCTGGATCATGGTGATCTGCATCATACAGAGTAGATGGATCAACAGGAATTGTCCACCCACGGTGGGTAAAAACATCTTTAGGCCACTCGAGGAGTAGTTACTGTAAATGCGTGGCCACGCTCGGAAAGAGATCTATGGTAGATTTTCCGGTCAGACAGTTACTCTCCCTATCGAGAAAACCACTCTAGATATTGTCAATCGCAAGTGCGACCTGAAATACACCTTGCGTTGAGTGGGAGATGTGATAAAGAGACAAGAGAATTGGGGAGCACACTGTGGTCGACAAGTGGGAGATTGTTGGAGTAGTGTCCTCCACAAAGTGGCGCCACATAATAAATCGTATTAAGGAATATCTCGCATATACTCGGATAATTATTTGACTATATATATGATTAGTCAGTTTTGATTACGTAAATCAATAACGGTGGCGACTAGATTGACGTTATTGTCGTAATGACGGCGGTGATCAACTGATCCCTTTCGGTCACACCTAAAGCATGAAATCCAAATAGTAACTAATTATTTGTATACGATACAGTTAATTAGTACATTACATATATTCGATTTGTACGAGAGTTAATTGTTAGAAATTGAGTTAAGAACTCAAATTCGATTAAGTTTATTTTTCAATTATGCGATAATTGACTAATAAATTTATATCTTAATTTAGTACGATTAAATAAGATTTAACTTAGTAATTAATCGTTAAATTACTAAAGTAGTTGAGGTTTTGAGATAGAGGTAATTAGTTAATTATATTTACAAGGAGTTGTAAAATAAATTAACTAAGCATTGTGGGACCCATTATATATTGATATAATGATAGAATACTACTTAAAATGTTAAGTACATATTATTATTTATTTGTGTCATATAATTGTTATATGATCAAATTAACACTTAATTATACAAGATAATTAAGCATATGATTAATAAGTATTTGTGGGACAAATATCAAAAATCAAAATGGATCAAAATTAAGGCTCACATGGCCGGTCAAGTTGTAGTAGTTGGTGATGATGGTTGTTCTTATTCATACTCATAAGCAACATGTTCTTATGACATGAATAGTAAACCTAAAATCATTTTATTCACTACAACACATTACCACTTTGCATGGCAATAAAATAAGAAGAAAATATCACTCATTTGTGATGGTAGAACCGGCCCTTGTGGCTATATATAGAACAATTGTTGTTCATTTCTTCACTACTTCATTCTTGCTTATTTGATCATACATCTCTCAAAACTCATCTTCTCTCTAAAACTCTCAAATACTAATATTTACTAAGTATTACTAGTGTAGTAATATAGTCTAATATTAAGTAGTATAATATCTATCTTATTATCTAGTTAATAATAAGAGTAGATTATTTGGGTTTATCTTGGTGCAACTTAGAGGAGATCTTCTACTTTGGAGATTATTTGTGTTCATCCTTATTATTAGCTCAAGAACAACAAGAAGGAGTTCTTGTTGTGCCCTTATATTTTCCATACCAATGTGAGGAAATTTCTTCTCTTATATAAATGTCTTTATATTTGCATGCATGTTACATAGATCATTAAATACTAAATTAACAAGTAATTTAGCATCTAATTAGAGGAGTCTAATTAAGGTCTATGGACTTTCACTCAGAAGGTGTGGAGTTTGTCAAAAGGCCAAGAGTTCATTTCAAGCAGGACGTTACACCCCCCCCCCCCCTCTACCTGTCCCATGTAGGCCTTGGGAAGATGTAAGCATGGATTTCATAGTAGCATTGCCTAGGACAACAAGAGGGAAAGATTCTATCATGGTGGTTGTGGATAGGTTCAGCAAGATGGCACATTTCATTGGTTGTAGAGGATGCTGTGAGTGTAGCAGAGCTATACCTTGATGAGGTGGTGAGGTTACATGGAGTTCCAAGAACTATTGTATCTGACAGAGACACAAAGTTTATGAGTCATTTCTGGAGAACATTGTGGAAGCTGCTTAACACTAGGTTGTTGTTTAGTACCTCCCATCATCCTCAAACAGATGGACAAACTGAGGTGACCAACAAGACCTTGGGAAGGATCTTGAGGTGTATAGTCAGCAGATCCCTCAAGGATTGGGACTTAAAGCTAGCTCAAGCAGAGTTCTCTTTCAATAGAGCTCCATCAGCAGCCACAGGCCACCCCCCACCCCCCCTTTGAAGTGGTCTATGGTACTAACCCCTTAATGCCTTTGAATTTGTCTAATGTGTGCAGGTCAGAGATCCACTATGATGCCAAGAAAAGGGTGGAACAAATGCTAAAACTCCATGAATCAGTCAGAAAACAAATTGAGAAGACCAATGATCTATACAAAAAGAATGCCAAGGTTCCTAAGATCAAGAAAGACTTTGCACCAGGAGACTTAGTATGGATCAACCTAGGGAAACAAAGGTTCCCTTCCAAGAGAAAGAATAAGCTAGAGCCAAGAGCAGATGGTCCTTCTCAAGTCATAGAGAAGATAGGTCCTAATGCCTACAGAATTGATCTACCAGGAGAGTATGCAGTGCATGGAACAGTCAATGTTGGAGATCTTAGTCCCTTCTATGAAGACTCTGAGGGGGAGGAAGACACAAGCTTGAGGTCAAGCCCTTTTCAACCTGGGGAGGGTGCAGCAGGAGCTCATCCAAGGGGCCTTGATGATCAAGCCACAAACAAGACAAGCCTGACCCCATGATCCCCTCATATGGAAGCTCGAGTCACAAGGTCCAAACAACAAGCCATGACAGGCCAAACTCAAGCCAGGCCAAGCCAAGACATTGAGGAAGATAGTCCAGGGCTCAGCAAGCCATGTCAAGCCCCAACTCAATCCACATTTCCCACACAAGACAGAAACAATGCCATTCAGAACCAGGCAGACCCATCAGCAAACCCTGCACCAAGGAGGTACACCAGGGCATCTCAACCACCCCCACCATGGCCTACCATCAAGCCAACCCCCCAAGCTACAAGTTTGTCCAGGATAACCCCTCTTGAAGTCTAGTAAAAACACAAGTAACAAGCACCCCAAGCTAGAGTCCAGTAAACATTAAAACAGAGAAGGTACAAGTCAGATTGTGGCTTCCTTTTGCTTAAGTCAACTTGTCCTCGTCCAAGGCAGGTCTTATCTAAGTTCTAATAAGAGTAGAGAGTCCCAAGGAGCAGCAACACATCCAGGCAAAGCAACAAGACAACAAGAACAACAGATTTCCATTTCAGGAAAACTCCAAAACTGCTTTATTTGCTTTTTGTTCAGTCTGTTCTTTGTGTCTTGTGTCTGTACTTTATAGTTGTTGAGCTCGTCCTATTGTAAGGCTCTTAATTAGTGTCAGTTGTAGTAGTTTAGATCCTAAGCTGGCCCTTGGATGATCTATACATCCAATGGTTCACAAGATATCAGCCTCCCTATATAAGGAGGTCTTTGTATGTTGTTGAAAGGCAGACTTTTATGAATGAATTAACTTTGAGAAATCCCTCAAATATATCAAACTTGTGCTAAGAGCTATAGTTTGAACCAAGCCTGATACATCTTCAAGGTGTTTGATCAGTGTCTTGTCTTGTGAGTCAAGTTATATCTGTGCCTTGCTGTGGTTAACTTGCTTGCTGTTTGAGCCTAGTCTAGGAAGTTTGTGCTTTGCTGTAACACTTTAAACCTGTCTCAAAACTAGTCTTTGAGTCCCTTCTCTTGTGCCTTGCTGTAGGGGAGTTTCTCTAAGTCATATCCCTTGAACTTTAGTTAATATAAACCAATCTCTCTAAAACAGCCTCCATTTCTACTTGAGTTGTTTTCAGTTTAAGTGAACCTAGTCTAGCATTCATCAAAACTTGTAAACCTTAGTAGTTTACACTCCAGCTTCCCTACAGCTAGGTCGGCCTAAGCCTTGCCCTTACCCTTACCCTTGTTTGCAATCATGAGAACGTCCTGCTTCAGGCTCCCACTCAATTTCAGATCCTTCTCAGTCTGTATGAGAAGTGAGTGTAGCTGATGAGGATTTGTCTTCAAATTATTCATATAGTAATTTGCCCTGAATTGGGCAAAACCATCATGAAGTGAATGAAGCATGCGGTCAATGACCACGCTCTCTTTGATTTTGCAATCAAGTGCCTCCAGTTTTTCGAGATTCTCGATCATATCGAGAATGTGTGGACTAACCGGTTGGCCCTTCTGGAATTTCGCTTCAAAGAAGCGAGTGGTAAGCTCATACAATACGATCTGCGGTGCTTTTGAGAACTCGTTAGTGAGCGTGGTGAAAATCTTGTTTGCACCTTGGGCAATGAATCGTCTTTGCAAATTGGATTCCATTGAAAAGATGAGTACGTTCTTTATCGCACCCGCCTCCATTACGAAATCACTATAAGCAAGTGATTCATTTGCTCCTACATTGGGGCCTGGGTTTGGCGGTATTGGCTTAGTTAAGTACTTGAGCTTACCGTCAGCTATGGCAGCATTCCGTAATGAAGCCTCCCAGTCCGCAAAGTTGGACCCGTTATTCTTCAGTCGCGTGTACTGATTCATATTGTCCATGAACATCTTAAGCCAGGATTCGCGTGTGAGCGTGGCACTTGGCATAGGGGCATCAGCATGTCCAGCCATTTGTTATAACAGTTTTATCGGTATAAATGAATGCTACACAGCGAGAAAGGAGATAAAACATAATAAGCATTTTCATCGTTTTAATTAAGTCTAATGCAAAACTGATTAATGCGAAGACTCTTGCATTTATATAATTGACCTCCCTCAAGTATTATATAAATGATCCCAAGACTCAATTTCTGTAAATTGATAAGCCAACTTCTTGGCTTATTCTACTTTTAGAATTCCTGGTCGATAAATTTCTGTAAATTCTATCTTTAGTCCATCATAATCACGAGATATTACTCGGACTATAATGTTGAGGTAAAATAGGTCAACACATACTACTTACCCAACGTAGAAGGGATCATATGGAGAGTAAGGTCCTATATGCCTACCGACGAAGAAGGGAGTCATAGCAGTTTTCCCTATAAAGACTAATCTCAATTTTTGGTTTTAGAGGAAGGTCCATCAGCTTTAATTTTATTCATTTAAGTGAACGAATGATCTAGCATTACGAGAATGAATAATTTAAGATGATAGCTTTTAGAATTTTGAGTGACATCTGGATGTCCATGATAATTAACATACAATCTATATGAGTCAATTTTCATGCAATTAATAAGTAGTAGTAGGTGGTTTGATTTAGGCGGAATATGATGCAATAACTATCATGCAAAAGAAAAACAAGAAGAATGGAAAAATGAAAAACAAAGTAAAAAGTCCTAGTGTGGCCCATCCTATCAAAATAGATCAAAAATACACTTTGGAATCCATCCTTATGGACCCTAGAAGCTTGACTTCATGTTCCATCTTGGTCCATGTAGCGGGAGTGAGCTATCCGATCTCCATCTTTGGTCTTCTCAAAATTACAATTTTAAAATTACAATTTTAAAATTACAAAATATAAACCTATTTACATTCTAATTTAAAAATTATAATTAAAGATTACAAAGGGGAGATTCGAGATCTCAAAATACATCAAAGACCATGTTACAATCATTACGATAACACAATCTACTAAGGCCACACTAAGCAATACAAATTACAACCTCTTGTAAAAATACCAAAATAATCCATTCATCCTTTCATTCATTCATTCAACAAATAAAATGCATCAACAAAATAAATTAAACATTCAAGACATAATTCATTAATTATGATGATTAATTTATTAAAACCACTTATAAAATGATCAAAATCATGTGACAATTCCTTAATTGTACACAACAATTTTAATCAACCATAATCCAATTTAATTCATATTGTAACACCCCACGTTCGTTGAAGAGGTCCATTGATAGGCTTAAATGACTAGTGCTTAAAGGGTTTGAAAGTACTACTCATATCAACAAAGTGCACTTTCTTTTCTGGTCATCCATGCAAAAGAACTCAAAAGTTAAGCGTGCTTGACTGAGAGTAGTCTTGGGATGGGTGACCTCCTGGGAAGGTTCCCGGGATGTGCATGAGTGAGGACAAAATACGCTGGAAAGGACCCGTGTTGATCTGTGGGCCATGTACACAGCCTGGAGAGCTATCATGAGTGACCGCTCCCGACCCAAGGTTTGGGCCAGGGTGTTACAAATGGTATCAGAGCAACCCTGCGACCGTGTGGTGATGGAGGCAGTTGTTATACGCTCCATTGTGATCACCCACCTAGCGGGGGAGGATTCTGGGTTAGCGGTTATGCTCCCAGGCGCAACGAGGACGTTGCGTTCTTCAAGTGGGGGTGATTGTAACACCCCACGTTCGTTGAAGAGGTCCATTGATAGGCTTAAATGACTAGTGCTTAAAGGGTTTGAAAGTACTACTCATATCAACAAAGTGCACTTTCTTTTCTGGTCATCCATGCAAAAGAACTCAAAAGTTAAGCGTGCTTGACTGAGAGTAGTCTTGGGATGGGTGACCTCCTGGGAAGGTTCCCGGGATGTGCATGAGTGAGGACAAAATGCGCTGGAAAGGACCCGTGTTGATCTGTGGGCCATGTACACAGCCTGGAGAGCTATCATGAGTGACCGCTCCCGACCCAAGGTTTGGGCCGGGGTGTTACACATATTATCGGGTATAACATAAATTAAATTCAACATTATTTTAAACCTTTTTAAAATAATAGGGTATCTATCATTGTGAACTTTTTCACAACAACAAAACAACATACATTATCTTTATAATGCAATAAACAAAACAAAAATTAAATTATTTTTTTTCACTATTCACGGATGAACAGTACCCGTGAACAGTATCAGGTAAAGGTTTTTTTTTTTTTTTAATTTTCTCGGTTTTATAAAAAAAAAACAAAAACATAAATTACTCTTATTAATTTGATCATGCTAATAAAACTAGATCGGTACAAACATTCAACATCTAATCATTATTAAACATTGATACAAACTAGATAATTCAAATTAACCTTTTCAAATGAATATCTAAATCATGATTAATCGATTATCAAATTACTCAACTAATCATAATTATTTTGTATATTCATATCGAAAAGTTTAGCACAATGGATGTTCTTTAACATCCAAAACAAATTCCTTTTACATTTCAATTTAATCCTCATTAAATCAAAATATCAACAAATTCATTATATTATTATCTTAACATATTAAAACAACAACCTATATGAATCAAAAAAGAAAAAACAAGGCAAACAATTTTTTTTCTGCACGGGTGAACAGTGCCCGTAAACAGTACCAAATTTTTTTTTTTTTTTTTATGGCCGTGAAAAGTATTGTGAATAGTACTAAAAAAAACAAACCCTAATTTTTTTTTGTTCTTTCAGCCGAAACAAAAAACAAAAATAAAACAAAACAAAACAAAAATTTCTAATCTTATATTTCATCAAATATGAAAACATATAAAATAATTTCATAGCCAAATGCTCTGATACCACTTGTGGGAAATATCGGTATACTTCCCTTTAAATTTTTCGGATTATAATGAAATTATAACTATATGAATTTCTAGTCATAAATGAAATTGCATAATATAAAACAAGAGATAAGAAATAACCTTCGGTCCTAGTAAAAGGCCTAAGAACAAATACCAAAGTAGGTATTCTCCTAATCGTTACACCCAAGATGGTTCAAGAAATGCCTTCGTCGTTCTAGAACGAATACCCAAAAATTACTTCTAATTTTGTGTGTATAATTGATGATGAATATGAAGATGAATAAGAGAGGCAAAAATCAGAAATTTTCTTCTCTTTTCACCCTAGGTGTGCCGTGAGATTAGAGTAGTCTAGGGTTTGATTTTATTTTCTTTTATCACCCTTGAGCCGAGAATTCAAGAGGAAAGAAAATATCCATAATCAAAAACCCTAGTTTCCATATTTATCTCAACCTCTATTAGGTAATTAGCATATTATTTTAATATATACATAATGTAATATGTATTCTAATTATTACTAGTAATAGACCGTCACATAAACCGAGTAATGCCGGACCAATACTGTATAATAATATCGTGTAACACATATTCGCCAACTTAAATATAACAGTTTACATTTAGTTTAGACCAACATTATATACATTGATTAAATATAACATTTTATATCCAATTACCAGCTAACATTATTTAATCGTTATTAAATAATCGTATCATCATCACATTTGACTAACCTTTTAGTCAAATACTTCGACTAACCTTTTAGTTATTTAATAAGGCATCAATATGATTATTTTCTCAAATAATCACATCTCTCAAACACATCCTATAGGTGTGACTTTTAGGGATCAGTTGATCACCGCCATCTGTATGACAATAACGTCAAACTTATCTAGCAAGACAACCGTTATCGATAAACGTTAATCAACTGATTATAATACAAAGTATACCCTATGAACCTTAGCTGTTATCACACTAACTGTGGAGGACACTAGCTCCAACAGGTTTGATGTAAAGCGATGATTTCTTTCGCCTATCTGATTGATCTTCCGACAACTGCGAAACCGTCTTTATTTCTTCTCTCTTTTGAATTAGTGAACCTCCTTGAAATGCCTTTGACATGGTCAAGCTTGCTTCTTCAAATCGTCGGGTTCTAGGCAAATGCTCGGGAATATAGAAAAAGGGCGTAGAAACGTCACTTTCCTTACAAAACAGGTTAGAACACAGGAATTTGCCTAGAAGACGATATTAGCTCATAAAGTGGCTTAACAAAGCACAAATGACATACAAAACCGAGCTAAATTGGGGGTTAAAATCATACAAATATTCACTTATCAGCAACCTACCCTGCCACAATAACCAATTGATAAAACAATGTCTTGGAGCATTAAACCTGTTCCAAGCTACCATGCACCATCCTAATTTAGGCTCTGCAGTATCAGCTAACCATGAATAACCTTTTGATATAGTATACTGATCTTCAAAGTTCATCCACTTCCCATTAGCAATAGCAGGATTGAACATAGTCTTGACTGAGCAAATTTTCTTCCTGGACCAAGAACTATAGCTACTTGGAGAATAACTCTGCCATTCCCTTCCCTTAAGATAAATTTTATCAATCCACTTGATCCATAAAAGATCCTTCTGTTGGAGCTAGTGTCCTCCACAGTTAGTGTGATAACTTGTATAAATCTCTTACATGTTCACAGGGTATACTTAGTATTCTTATCAGTTGATTAACGTTTATCGATAACGGTTGGCTTGCTAGAAGTTTGACGTTATTGTCATTTTAATGGCGGTGATCAACTGGTCCCTAAAAGTCACACCTAAAGGATGTGTCTGAGAGATGTGATTATATGAATAATATAATCATATTGATGCCTTATTATATGACTAAAAGGTTAGTCGATGTATATGACTAAAAGGTTAGTTAATGTAATGATGATACGATTATTTAATACGATTAAATAATACTAGCTGAGACGAATTAAATGTTAATTCGTAATTGAATATAAACTGTTATATCTAATTAATGTATATAATGTAATTATTTAATACGATTAAATAATGTAAGCTTAAACGAATTAAAAGTTAATTCGTAATTAAATATAAACTGTTATATTTAATTAGCAAATTATAAATATACGATATTTATAGTTGACGTATATATTATACGATATTGTCATAATAAATGATGTCAGACCGGTATTAATAAATCGACTACAAGATGTTGTATGGACTTATTAATATGTTACAACATAAATGACAATAATAATACATACACATAGTATACATTAAATAAATAAAAGAGAGAAGACTCCTATCTTGACTTCACTACCTAAAAACAAGTAGAGAAAAAAAAGAGTCCTCTTCTTCCTCCACTTGTGTTGGACGGTTAAAGGAAGAGAAAAGAGTTAGATATAAACAGATTCTCTACACTTCTAATCATCATAACTTTCACAACAAAAATTAGCAATGATTTTGGTATTCTTTCTAGCACAAGAAAAGGCACTTTTCAGAACATCTTGGGTGCAACGATTAGGAGAATATCGATCTCGATATTTGTTCTTAGGCCATATTGCTAGGACCAAAGGTTGGTTCTAATCTTTATGCTTTTCGTTTATGACTCGTATTTCATATATTATAATTTTGTTATAATCCTTAAATTTCATGTTGAAATATACCGATATTTCCCACAAGTGGTATCAGAGCCAAGGCTAAGAAATTATTTTATATGATTTTTCATGAATGATAAAAAAAAATTCGGTAAAAAAAAAAAATTTCGGCCGTGTATATTTTTTTGTTTTTGATTTTTGTTTTCATTTTGATTTATTGATATTGTTGTTTTAAAATTATTTAGATGACAATATGATAAATTTGTAGATATTTTAATTTAATAAGGATTAAATTAAAATGTAAATGGAAATTGTTTTGAATGTTCATTTGTTTTACTATATATTTTCGGTTTACATGATGTTAAATTGTTGTTTTGCATCATGATTCATTAATTTTAATGATGAAAAAATCAATTATGATTTGTCAAATATTAAGATAATCTATTTAATCATGATTTAGATATTCATTTTAAAATGTTAAATTGAATCATCTAGTTTGTATCAATGTTTAATAATGATTAAATGTTGATAATTGTACCGATCTTGAAATATTAGCAACATCAAATTAAATATAAAAAAAACAGCTTGTGGCTGGTGTTTTATAAAAAAAAAAAAAAAAATCGAATTTTTTTTTTAAGTTGGCCGAATTTTTTTTTATGCATTATATTGATAATGTATGATTGTTGTTGTGAAAAAGTTCACAATTATTGGATACCCAATTATTTTAAAATGGTTTAAAATAATGTTGGATTAATTCATATTATACGATAATATGAATTAAAATTGGATTATGTTTGATTGGAATTATTGTGATTAATTAAGGAATTGTCACATAATTTTGATCATTTAAAATAGGTGGTTTGGATAAATTACTCTACATAATTAAGGAATTATGTCTTGAATGACTAATTTATTGTTGATGCATTTTATTTTGTTGAATGATTTGTTGAATGGTTTATTTACGTATTTTTGCAATTGGTTGTAATTTGTATTACCTAGTGTGGCCTTAGTTGATTATGTTTTCGTAATGATGGAAACATAATCTTGATGTAATTTTGAGATCTCGAATCTCCTTTTGTTTTCTTTGAAATTATGTTTTTTAAATTAGAATGTAAATAGGTTTATATTTTGTAATTTATTAAATGTAATTTGAGAAGACTAAAGATGGAGATCGGATTGCTCACTCCCGCTACATGGACCAAGATGGAACATCAAGACAAGTTTTTCGGGTCCAATCATGGATGGATTCCAAAGTTGTATTTTTGTTCATTTTGGTAGATAGGCCACACTAGGAGTTTGTAATTTTACGTATTTTTCGTTCTTGTTGCTTTTCTTCACATGATAGTTAGTGCATCATATTCCGCATGCTATTTCACGTGATAGGTAGATAGGCCACCTACTACTAAAAATGCATGAAAATTGACTCATATAGTTTGGCGTGGCTGTTAATAAAAAAAAACAAGTTTCCGGTTTTTATTTTATTTATTTATTATTGGCCGAATATTTTTGTTTTATGCATTATATTGATAATGTATTATTGTTGTTGTGAAAAAGTTCACAATTATTGGATACCCAATTATTTTAAAATGGTTTAAAATAATGTTGGATTAATTCATATTATACGATAATATGAATTAAAATTGGATTATGTTTGATTGAATTATTGTGAGTAATTAAGGAATTGTCACATAATTTTGATCAAATTAATTAGGTGGTTTGGATAAATTACTCTACATAATTAAGGAATTATGTCTTGAATGATTAATTTATTGTTGATGCATTTTATTTTATTGAATGGTTTATTTACGTATTTTTGCAATTGAATGTAATTTGTATTACATAGTGTGGCCTTAGTTGATTATGTTTTCGTAATGATGGAAACATAATCTTGATGTAATTTTGAGATCTCGAATCTCCTTTTGTTTTCTTTAAAATTATGTTTTTTAAATTAGAATGTAAATAGGTTTATGTTTTGTAATTTATTAAATGTAATTTGAGAAGACTAAAGATGGAGATCGGATTGCTCACTCCCGCTACATGGACCAAGATGGAACATCAAGACAAGTTTTTCGGGTCCAATCATGGATGGATTCCAAAGTTGTATTTTTGTTCATTTTGGTAGATAGGCCACACTAGGAGTTTGTAATTTTACGTATTTTTCGTTCTTGTTGCTTTTCTTCACATGATAGTTAGTGCATCATATTCCGCATGCTATTTCACATGATAGGTAGATAGGCCACCTACTACTAAAAATGCATGAAAATTGACTCATATAGTTTGGATGTTAGTTATCATGGACATAAAGATGTCACACGAATTTAAGTCATCATCTTAGTTTCTTCATTCTCGCATGCTAGATATTCGTTCACTTAAAATGAATTAAAATAAAGTTGATGGGATCTTCCTCTAAAACCTAAAATTGAGACTAGTCTTTATAGGCCAAACTACTATGAATCTCTTCTTCGTCGGTAGGCATATAGGACCTTACTCTCCATATGACCCCTTCTACGTTGGGTAAGTTACGTATGTGTTGACTTATTTTACCTCAACATTATAATCCGAAGTGTTTCTCGTGATTATGATGGACTAAAGATAAAATTTTATCGAGCAAGAATTCTAAAGGTATGCTTATTGTTAATTGTATAAATGCTTGAGATCATTTATCGAGCAAGAATTCTAAAATTATATCGAGCAAGAATTCTAAAGGTATGCTACACTAACGAATTCTATCTTGGGATCATTTATATAATTCTTGAGAGAGGTCAATTGTATAAATGCTTGAGTCTTCGCATTAAACAAGTTTTGCACTAGACTTAATTCATATCGATGAGTATGCTTATTGTTATATTTTTCTTATTTTTCGCAGTGTAGAATTCGTCTTATATTGATAATACTGCTATAACAAATGGCTGGCCATAATGATGTCCTTATGCCAAGTGCCACACTCGCACGTGAGTCCAGGCTTAAAACTTTCATGGACCACATGAATCAGTCCACGCGACTGAAGAATGACGGGTCCAACTGTGCGGACTGGGAGGCGGCATTACGGAATGCAGCCATTGCTGACGGCAAGCTCCAGTACTTGACTGAGCCAATACCGCCAAACCCAGGCCCCAATGCGAGAGCTAACGAGTCACTTGTTTATAGTGACTTCGTTATGGAAGCGGGTGCGATAAAGAACGTACTCATCTTTGCAATGGAAACCAATTTTCAAAGACGCTTCATTGCCCATGGTGCAAATAATATTTTCACCACGCTCACTAACGAATTCTCAAAAGCATCGAGAATCGTTACTTATGAGCATACCTGTCGCTTCTTTGAGGCAAAACTCCAGAGGGGCCAACCGGTTAGCCCACACATTCTTGATATGATTGAGAATGTCGAGAAACTGGAAGCACTTGATTGCAAAATCAGTGAGAGCATAATCATTGACCGTATGCTTCATTCACTTCATGATGGTTTTGCCCTTTTCAGGGCAAATTACTACATGAACGACATGAGGAAAAGTTCTCATGAGCTACACTCACTTCTCGTACAGACCGAGAAGGATCTGAAATTGAGTGAGAGCATGAGGCAAGATGTTCTCATGATTTCCAACAAGAACAAAGGAAAGGGCAAGGATCACGGCGACCTAATTGTAGGGAAGCCAAAGTTTAAGAAGTCAGGAAAGGGTAAGAGTGGGCCTGGTGAGACTAGTGGCTCACAAGGCAAGGCAAAGAGCAAGGACAATGACATTGAGTGCCACCAGTGCCACAAGACTGGGCATTGGAGGAGGAACTGTCCCGTGTACCATGAGGACATAAAAGCAGGCCGCGTCACTTATGTTGGTATGTCATCTTTTATTCATATGATTGAGATTAACCATGCAAGTTTCGGAACTTGGGTACTTGATACAGGTTGTGGTTCTCATCTGTGTAATCATTTGCAGGGCCTAAAAAACATCACACCTCTCGCAAAGGGTGATGTGGACCTGCGAGTCGGGAATGGAGCAAGAGTTGCTGCAGTCTCAATGGGAACATATGTAATCCAACTCCCGAGTGGATTTGAGTTGTATTTATATAACTGTTACTATGTACCCAGTTTATCTAAGAACATTATTTCTGTTTCCGTGCTTGATAAAGACGGTTTTTCATTTTCAATAAAAGACAATAGCTGTATTTTCTCTTTGAATGAAATGGTTTATGGCAAAGCAGTTTCCATGAATGGCATTTATATCTTAGATCAAACCACAAACATATTACATGTGAATAATAAGAAAGTAAAGGTTGGTGACAAAGATCAAACTTATCTATGGCACTGTCGTATGGGACACATAAATGAAAAACGTGTAAAGAAGCTAATTGAGAATGAGACTATCTCCCCATTTGATTACGAATCATTTGGCACGTGTGAATCATGTCTTATCGGCAAAATGACTCGAATTTCCTTCAAAGGTGTTGGAATGCGTGCTAATGACCTATTAGGACTCATACATACTGATGTATGTGGACCTATGTCAATCAACGCAAGAGACGGCTATAGATATTTTATCACTTTCACGGATGATTTGAGTAGATACGGATATGTCTACTTAATGAAGCATAAAAGTGAGTCCTTTGAAAAGTTCAAGGAATTCCAGAATAAGGTTGAGAACCAACTGGAAAGAAAGATTAAAGCACTTCGATCAGATCGTGGTGGCGAATATCTTTCAAATGAGTTTGATCAACACCTTAAAGACTATGGCATAGTATTACAGTTAACTCCACCTGGAACACCTCAATTAAATGGTGTGTCCGAACGGAGAAATCAAACATTACTTGATATGGTTCGATCCATGATGAGTCACACGGTAGTACCTGATTCACTATGGGGTTTTGCTCTTTTGTCAGCTACTCTTATACTTAACCGAAGTCCGGCTAAAGCTGTAGACAAGACCCCATATGAGATATGGAAGGGAACGGTCCCTAACTTGTCCTTTGTTCGGGTTTGGGGCTGCGAGGCTTATGTCAAGTGGAGACACGAGGATAAGCTTGGCCCGCGATCGGTCAAGACATACTTTATTGGTTATCCAAAAGGAATGTTTGGTCATTACTTCTATTCGCCTACCGAACATCGAGTTTTTGTTGCGGCTAGTGCGAAGTTCTTAGAGAAAGAGTTTCTCGAGAACAAGTCAAGTAATAGAACCTTCGATCTGTCGGAGATTCAAGAACCAACAACGGAGCAACCGATGGAGGAAAATGTTCCTTCAACTTCTGCTACGGTTAATATTCCTCATGAACCTAGGAGGTCGGGTAGAGTCTCCATTCCTCCAGACAGATACATTGGTATGGTCGAGGAGAATGATAGAGATGACATTTTGCTCCTAGAGAGTAACGAACCCTTTACCTATAAAGGTGCCATGACCTGTTCCAACTCTAAGCTATGGCTTGAAGCCATGCAATCCGAGATGGACTCCATGTATGAGAATGACGTATGGGATCTTGTTGATTTGCCTGATAAGGAACGACCTCTTTAGTGCAAATGGCTTTATAAGATAAAGCATTCTGTAGAAGAACAACCAGACACCTATAAGGCACGACTTGTGACAACCCTCGCGAATGCGGAATAATAAATCAATCAAGCATGCGAATTATAATGCGGAAATAGGTAGTTTTTAAAAACTTTTATACATGCAAGGTAAATAAAACGAGGAGTGTCAAAATATTACAACTAAGTGCGGAAAATAACAAAGAGACGGAGTCTCTCAAAATGTTAACAAAGAACAAGTGTTTAGCAAATAAGCTAAAATCGTCTAGAGGTTAATCTTCCAGGGACAACGCCCACTAGCTCACACCCGAACCCCAAAATATCATATCCAAAGAGTCAATCCATGCAAGCAACCTGTTTCATTCAATGAAAAAACATGAACGCCACAGTCAGTGGGGAGTAACTCCGGGTTCTCCCAGCCATATCACATCAAACGTACATATAAGGAAATACCAAAGTAAAGCATGCATATATATATATATACATGTGAGTTGCAATAAGAATAGATAGGCAATACGAGATATAATGATAAGATCGTATGGAGATCAATTC
>JAIUZE010049117.1:0-28772 GCA_022085475.1 Heliosperma pusillum
TTTTTATTCATTATGCTTCATAAAACTTGTTCTAATGCTTATGTATCATGTATTGACTCATGTTTATCATATTTAAACTTATATGATTCCCTATTCTCATGTTTTGTGACGGTTTTTGGTATGTTCCCACTTTGAGTCGGTTTTTACAAATGTTACGGTTTGAGCACTGTTTTGTCTTGTGCTTTTTACTCTCATTCCCTTGGCTACCTTCCCGTTCGTAAGGCTGGAATGTCGGAACGGAGAGGTATCCTACTGCTTAATTGCATGTGTAGTGGGCATACGACGACGTTGTTGGGAGGCGAACGCTATGCGTTGATCGACGCGGCCGTCAAATGTTGTGTACTTGCGAGGTGGTGTTATTTGCATGTAGCGTACCGCTTGTTATGAGGCTTGCGCTCTTTTCCGCCTCTTTCGTGAATTGATCTACCGAATTTGGGGTACTCGGCGTCATTGATTGACCGAGTCTTGGATGCGAAACGTCATCGCATGTCGAATCGGAAAATGGTTTATTCCGAGAGTCTGGCCAGGTTTAGACTAGGACCGGATATTTATACGTCGTCCTACCGGAAGGAAATTAGTCTACATATACGAAATGTAGCATCGTGTATGAGTTCAGGGAAACGTCTTATCCCGTGGATGCCTGTTAATCATACTTGCCATGTACATGGTGCTAGTGCGTTTCATTTACCGTGAGAGATGTCGTTTTGTGTCGTCGTTCTTGAATGCGTGATTTCATGATATTATTCATGGTCATTGCATGATTGGGCACCGTCTATGTATTGGGATGTTTGAATGGATGATAACATGATGGATTTATTGTGATCATCGCATGACTTGGCATGGTTTGTTTGTCGAGTCTCAATCTTATCAAACTTATACCGCTAACGGTGAGATGTAAGCCCTAGTGAGTGTATTCGGTTGCCTAAGAGTGTCTTCCCCGAGTCTTTGCATAACATGATGGATTTGGACTTGTACCTCTTATGCTCTTATCATTATATATTGAATTGCCTATCTATTTCTTATCGTATTTCACATGTATATCTATATACGCATGCTTTTACTTTTGTATTTCCTTTGATGTACGTTTAATGTGATATGGCTGGGAGAACCCGGAGTTACTCCCCACTGATTGTGGCGTTCATGTTTTTCATGAACGAACAGGTTGCTTGATTGGATGGCTTTTTGCTTGGTATTTTGTGTTCGGGTGTGAGCTAGCGGGCGTTGTCCCTGGATTGAAACACCTTTAGACGTTATTTAGCTTGTTTTCTAATAACATTTACTTTGATAACATTTGGAGAGACTACGTCTCTTGTTGTAGTATATTCGTACTTTGGTTTGTAATATTTGATATACCTCGTATTTTCTATCTTGCATGTATAAAGGTTTTTAAAATACCGTATTTCCGCTACTTAATTCACATACTTGTATGTTTTATATTTCCGCATTATCGAGGGTTGTCACAGAAACTGTGCCACCTTAGGCGAACAATCTTTAGTCAAAGAATTGACTCAAAAAGAATACTATAGTAGCTCTTGCCACGACCAGGCTACAAGAGTTGCCAGAAATCTATAAGCGGTCACTGCCCGACAGATTGTTCCTTACAGTCTGTCTATGTGATCGACTGATCATCCCTTATGACCCAATGCAATGTTAATACAGTCCACTTTGATGGGATTCAAAATTGTATCTACAACCCATTTGGACATAAAAAAGCACAAAACGAGTTTTAGAAACTCAAACAATAAATGTGATTATCATATATGAACAATCAACACAATGTTATTGCTTCATATCATATAATCTAAAGTTTATTTCATCCTTGACAATTCATGACGATCTTATTAAATGCAATAAAGGCTTGGGTAGTGAATATACCATATATTTATTTATTCCAACCTTGTGATTTACATTTTCCTTCCATCTAACGTTATTCCTAATAACATGAATTCATCTACGTTCCTGCCTAGATCTCAATCTAGTGTTAGGCTCTTTAACTTGAAAGATGCTCCCACTCGTTATCATGATAACTGATAGGTATTTAGGTGAAAGGATCTACCATTAGCTCCTTGTAAGCCACCTTATCCTCATCATCATGGACTAGGTCTCTATTTGTAGAATTTATAATGATTGACTCTTCAATCATCCTTTTAGTTATTCGCTTCTTGTATAACAAAAATACGCCTAGGATTTCGACAAATCCTTATAAGTTTGGAAATTTGGGTTGTGTAACTTTTACCACATATCCAAATTTTCTCTACCAAACACAAGAATGAATCCCTAGTTCTCCTTGAGAACTCTATGGATGTTCTTGTAGACTATCCAATGACACTCATGTGGATTGATTTGTTATTGGCTTGTCATGCTCCCAGCATACAATACATTTAGGTTTGTGCATTTAATGGCATACATGATAGGCCTAATGGCGGAAACATTAGTACTCATATGATCAACAGCTCTTAGGTTCAGTGGATGACTATGACTGGAGTGTAAACTACTATGACTTGTGAGTTTAAGGGAAGTATAGCTAAGTTTACTTAGACTGAAAATGAATACAGACAGAAATGGACGCTGTTTTAGAGAGAGTGACTTATATCAACTGAAATTCAAAGGATATGACTTAGAGAAGTTCCCCTACAGCATAGCACAAGAGAAGGGACTCAAAGACTAGTTCAGAGACAGGTTTCAAGTGTAACACCCGCAAATGTACCCTATTTTAAATAGTAAAATTATTTTTACGGATACTTTTCAGCGAAATTTAGTTTTAATTTAGAATTTAATTTTCCGAGTCGAATTTAGAATTTCCGAGTTCGTATTTGGAATTTCCGCGAGATTTCAATTAAAATCCGTCTTAAGTTGTCTTCGACTTTTGTTGACTTTTTTCCCTTACACATCTCATACTACTCCTAACCTATTTCATTCTCACAACTCAACATTACTTCATCACTAAGAAACCCAAATCAAAACCTAGCTTCCATAATCATCCAAGCTTAGATTCGTCATAACTCGCTCGTTTCTTGCTCAAATTCACGTAAGTTCGTCTTATTCTTCCCCTCTTATCTTCCTCTATCCGTATTGTTAATAAAATTACCGTCTTTCTCGCTTTTTAAATTATCCGTCTTTCTCAAGGTGAATGATATTCATCTTTTGTTATCTAATTGTAGGTGGAGACTTTCTAGAAATCGATTAAAGACGCAAAAAGGTAACGGTGAAGGGTTACTCGATATCATTTACGTGTTTTAATGTGTTTTCTATGTTAGTAATCGTATTTGGAATAGGATTAGTATTCATAGAAATTGTGTTGATGATGATACTTGTTGTTTGTTGAGAATTGATATGAGAATTGATATGAGAATTGATGATTTATGATAATAGTTGATGATGGTTGAGTTTAGAAAAAATTGGAGTTGTCTTGACCCAAGTCACGGTCGTGAAACTCATGTCACGGGCCTGAAATAGTGGCTGATCTTTTTATCTTGCGTAACAGAGAGTTTCACGGGCGTGAAATACAAGTCACGGTCGTGACTTGTGCAGTTTCACTGCACTGACCCCTTTTCGTAAAATGATCATATCTCTTTCGTTACTTGCTTGTTTTGGGCTTGTGACATCCCGTTGGAACCGTAATAGGATAAGCTATCACCTCCATTTAGAGTTTCTGAATTTGCATGTCTAGAACTCTAGTTATGAGAGTTTGAAGTGGACCCTTGTTTTAGTTAGTTTCCAAACTTGTTGTTTTGAGATAAGATCTATGTTTCCTATTTATTATACTTCTTAAACATGGTCTAATGCTTATGTATCATGTATTGATTCATGTTTATCACATTTACATTTATATAATGCCCTATCCTCATGCTTGGTGACGGTTTTTGATATGTCCCACTTTGAGTCGGTTTTTATAAATGATACGGTTTGAGAACTATTTTGTCTTGTGCTTTGTACTCTCATTCCCTTGGCTACCTCCACGTTTGTAAGGCTGGAATGTCGGAACGGGGAGGTATCCTACTGCTTAATTGCATGTGTTAGTGGGCATACGACGACGTTGTTGGGAGGCGAACGAATTGCGTTGCTCGACCCGGCCGTCAAATGTTGTGTACGTGCGAGGTGGTGTTATTTGCATGTAGCGTACCGCTTGTTATGAGGCTTGTGCTCTTTTCCGCCTCATTCGTGAATTGTTCTACCGAATTTGGGGTACTTGGCGTCTAGGATTGACCGAGTCTTGGATGCGAAATGTAATCGGATGTCGAATCGGAAAATGTAATTCCGAGAATCTGGCCAGGTTTAGACTAGGACCGTGTTATTATCGTCGAGCTACCAGGAGGAAATTAGTCTACATATACGAAATGGATTGAATCGAGTATGCGTTCAGGGAATGTTTTTCTCCCGTGGATGCATGTTAATCATACTTGCCATGTACACGGTGCTAGTGCGTTTCATTTACCGTGAGAGAGTTCGTCATTGTATTGTTATAAGTGGATGCGTGATTACATGATTGATTATTCATGGTCATTGCATGACTTGGCATGGTTTGTTTGTCGAGTCTCAATCTTATCAAACTTATACCGCTAACGGTGAGATGCAAGCCCTAGTGAGCGTATTCGGTTGCCTAAGAGTGTCTTCCCCGAGTCTTTGTATAACATGATGGATTCGGATTTGTATTCCATATGCTCTTATCCTTATATATTGAATTGCCTATCTATCCTTATCGTATTTCACATGTATATCTATATATGCATGCTTCTACTTTTGGTATTTCCTTTGATGTACGTTTAATGTGATATGGCTGGGAGAATCCGGAGTTACTCCCCACTGACTGTGGCGTTCATGTTTTTCATGGATGAACAGGTTGCTTGATTTGGATGGCGTTTTGCTATGATATTTTGGGTTCGGGTGTGAGCTAGCGGGCGTAGTCCCTGGATGAAACACCTCTACACGATTTTAGCTTGTTTGCTAAACACTTTTACTTTGTTAGCATTTGGAGAGACTTCGTCTCTTGTTGTAGTTTATTTTGTACTTTGGTTTGTAATATTTGACACTCCTCGTATATTTCTTCTTGCATGTATAAAAGTTCTAAAAACTTCATATTTCCGCTATATAATTCACATGCTTGTATGTTTTATATTTCCGCATTCGCGAGGGTTGTCACATCAAGTGTTACAGCAAAGCACAAACACTCTAGACTTAGCCTCAACAGCAAGCAAGCTAATCACAGCAAAGCACAGATTTAACTTGACTCACAAAGCAAGACACTGATCAGATACCTTGTAGATGTATCAGGCTTGACTCAAACTACAACTGTTAGCACAAGTTTGAAAGATTTGAGGGATTTCTCAAATTTAAATTCATTCATAAAGTCTACCTAAAACAATACATACTACCCTCCTTATATATGGAGGTTGATACATGGTGATCCCTTGGATGTAAAGTTCATATAAGGCTCAACTTTGGACTTGAACTACTACAAAAGCTACTAATTAAGGGCCTCATAAGAGGACGAGTTCAACAACTAAATAGTATAGACACAAAGACACAAAACAGACTGAACAAAAAGCAATAAAGCAGTTTTTGGAGTTTTCCTGAAATGGAAATGTGTTGTTCTTGTTGTCTTGCTGCTTTGCCTGGATGTGTTGCTGCTCCTTAGGGCTCTCTACTCTTTTTAGGACTTAGATAAAACCTGCCTTGGACGAGGACAAGTTGACTTAAACAAAAGGAAGCCACACTCTGACATGTACCTTCTCTGCTTTAATGTTCACTGACTCTAGCTTGGGGTGCTTGTTACTTGAATTTTTGCTAGACTTCAAAAGGGGTTATCCTGGACAAACTTGTAGTTTAGTGGATTGGCTTGAAGGTAGGCTATGGTGGGGGTGGTTGGGATGCCCTGGTGTACCTCCTAGGTCCAGGGTTTGCTGATTGGTCTCCCTGGTCCTAAATGGCTTTGTTTCTGTCTTGTGTGGGTAATGTGGACTGTGTTGGGGCTTGGCATGGCTTGCTGAGCCCTGGACTGTCTTCCTCACTGGTGTGGCTTGGTCTGGCTTGAACTTGGCTTGTCATGGCTTGTTGTTTGGACCTTGTAACTCGAGCTTCCATCTGAGGGGGTCTTAGGGTTATGCTTGTCTGGTTTGTCTGGCTTGTGGCTTGATTATCAAGGCCCCTTGGGTGAGCTTCTGCTGCAGCCTCCCCAGGTTCAAAAGGGCTTGACCTCAAGCCTGTGTCTTCCTCTCCCTCAGAGTCTTCATAGAAGGGACTAAGATCTCCAACATTGAATGTCCCATGAACTGCATACTCTCCTAGTAAATCAATTCTGTAGGCATTAGGACCTATCTTTTCTATGACTTGAAAGGGACCATCTGCTCTTGGCTCTAGCTTATTTTTTCTCTTGGAAGGGAACCTTTCTTTCCTTAGGTTGATCCACACTAAATCTCCTGGTGCAAAGTCTTTCTTGTTTTAACTTAGACAACTTAATAAACAGATCCTGGGTGTAATCCTTAGCAACAAATTTATCTAACAATTTCTTTTTCAGTTTGGTCCAAGATTTGATGGGTTCTTTTCCTTCCCTAGCCCTTAACCCTTTCATGGTTTCATACCAAAGGGAAGCATACCCTTTCAATTTAAGGATGGCTACTTTAAAAGACTTAGAATCATTATATCCTTTGTACTCAAAGATCCTTTCTACTTCTCTTAACCATTCTAACAAATCATCAGGATTAAGACTACCAGAAAACTCAGGGATATCTACCTTAAGATGCTTGTCTATGTGCCTGTGAATGGAAGCCCTGCTTCTTGTTGAGTCATCTGAGTCTGGATACTCTTCATCTTCAGGTGGCCTTCCTCTGCCTCCTCCTTGGCCTCTTCCACGTCCTCTGCCTCTTCCTCCAGCAAGCAACTGGTTGCCTATTACCTGATCCAGGGTTCTGGTTAGGGTGGTTACAATCCCAGCCAGGTCCTCCATCCTTGCTTCTACTCCTGCTAGTCTCTCTTCACTCATTGGGCTATTTTTGTGTTTTTAAATGTAGTTAGGGAAAATGAACTCACTAAGACTCTCAACCTAAGCTCTGATAACCAATTTGGAGTTTAAACTACTATGACTTGTGAGTTTAAGGGAAGTTTAGCTAAGTTTACTTAGACTGAAAACAAATACAGACAAAAATGGAGGCTGTTTTAGAGAGAGTGACTTATATCAACTGAAATTCAAAGGATATGACTTAGAGAAGCTCCCCTACAGCATAGCACAAGAGAAGGGACTCAAAGACTAGTTCAGAGACAGGTTTCAAGTGTTACAGCAAAGCACAAACACTCTAGACTTAGCCTCAACAGCAAGCAAGCTAATCACAGCAAAGCACAGATTTAACTTGACTCACAAAGCAAGACACTGATCAGACACCTTGTAGATGTATCAGGCTTGACTCAAACTACAGCTCTTAGCACAAATTTGAAAGATTTGAGGGATTTCTCAAAGTTAAATTCATTCATTAAGTCTACCTAAAACAATACATACTACCCTCCTTATATAGGGAGGTTGATACAAGGTGATCCCTTGGATGTAAATTAAGGGCCTAACAAGAGGACGAGTTCAACAGCTAACTAGTACAGACACAAAGACACAAAACAGACTGAACAAAAAGCAATAAAGCAGTTTTTGGAGTTTTCCTGAAATGGAAATGTGTTGTTCTTGTTGTCTTGCTGCTTTGCCTGGATGTGTTGCTGCTCCTTGGGGCTCTCTACTCTTATTAGGACTTAGATAAAACCTGCCTTGGACGAGGACAAGTTCACTTAAACAAAAGGAAGCCACACTCTGACTTGTACCTTCTCTGCTTTAATGTTCACTGACTCTAGCTTGGGGTGCTTGTTACTTGAATTTTTGCTAGACTTCAAAAGGGGTTATCCTGGACAAACTTGTAGTTTAGTGGGTTGGCTTGGTGGTAGGCCATGGTGGGGGTGGTTGGGATGCCCTGGTGTACCTCCTAGGTGCAGGGTTTGCTGATTGGTCTGCCAGGTCCTGAATGGCTTTGTTTCTGTCTTGTGTGGGTAATGTGGACTGTGTTGGGGCTTGGCATGGCTTGCTGAGCCCTGGACTGTCTTCCTCACTAGTGTGGCTTGGCCTGGCTTGATCTTGGGTTGTCATGGCTTTTTGTTTGGACCTTGTAACTCGAGCTTCCATCTGAGGGAGTCTTGGGGTTATGCTTGTCTTGTTTGTCTGGCATGTGGCTTGATCATCAAGACCCCTTGGGTGAGCTCCTGCTGCAATGACCCTTTCATAGTGATCCCACTTTAATCAATATGAATAACCTGTTTTAACTTGTTGAATTAGATTAAGGATCTTATCAATATAAGACACATTTCTAAATGCCAAACTAAAATCTTCTATTCTATAATAGATTTTGATTTTAGTATACATGTTTCCCTCTTTCATCCAACATTTAAAATCCAACCACTCCTTTAAAAAAGGTAATATGAATATGTCACTCTCAATGAGTGATACGTCATTCACGTGGAAAACAATTTCTCCCACTGAATTTCATGTCTTTTCGTGACTATAACTCTCACTTAACTTCATGTCTATACATGACTTTTCGACAATTCGAGTGAAACTCTCTTTATATCTCATTATAGAAAAGATCATCATAACCTCCTGGTACATACCTTAGGCTTGTGTCATGTACACATCCTATTCCAAATCCCTATTTCGACATGTGGTTTTGTTGTGTATATTGTCACACCTACTATGAGGTATTTCACTGACGATTTGGATCTAAGCATAGTTACGCATTAACTTAGCTTTTGAAGACATTTACATATCTATCCATGAACCTATAATTGGACAACTTCAAATAAAACATCTTCTTTGCATAGATTCCATTTAGTTTCATAAGTCTCTTATGTTTAAAAATAGAATTTTAAAATTTCTAGGTGCTTCCACTACATAGATCATAATCTTATTATATCATGAAAATTTTCTTTTGGTCTCGTCACTAATCTAACGATTCACCTAAGAACGCTTTCTTTTGGTCTCCTCACTAGTCTTGAGTCTAACCTATGGACACTTTGTTTTGGTTTCCTCACTAGTTCCTAACTAGTTTTACATTGTGACTTATTTTCTCCCACTCTTATCTTTACAAAAATACAACTATTTTCTGTAAAGATAGCCTTATGAGCCACAAATAATTTTGTACTCATACTCGTGAGGGAGGTAGAAGTGTCGCAACATGACCTTAAGTGATCTATTAAAGACTTTATTGTAAAGACATCGAATCTTAGCTTCGAGATAGACTAGTTCTATAAGCTAAAGAGGTGAACTCATATTCATGTAAAAACTATCTCAATAAGTGGTGTGGCCAATTGGTATGGTAGATTCCCTACTTTGAGTTCAATAACTCGATTATGCATGCAACAACCAAAGCTCTTGATACCGCTTGAAAGTTTCTTAAACTCGATATTAGACATTTCTAATATCATTTTACAATTAGTTTACTCTTAAACTATTTAGATCTTATGCATGCATAACTAAATAACACAAAGATAAGAAGAAACCTTTTCCTTACATTGAATATGAACAATATGGGCACAATACTTGAACTCCTTTCAAATATTGTTCTTGAACAATGTGAGGATAATCTTCCAAGTTTCAAAGTAGAAACTCTCCAATTAGTAGCACCCAAAACAACCCCTTAATCTCTAATAACTCTTATTACCACATTAGTAATTTTTATTAGAAATATGAACTCTAAGTTTTGTGGAACTTCTTTAAGTTTAGTGAGAAGTTGGAGGAAAATGTAGAGAGATAAGTGTTTTTCTTGAATTGAAATATAATGAGATGGAGTGTTGGAATAAGAAGGAAAAACTTCCTTCGTACCTATGCTCATGACCGGCCATAGCACAAGGGTAGAGAGATTCCTTTTTCTTTTTGTCTTCACAGGGCAAATAGCTAGGCAATAGGCTTTAGGTTAGTCATTATATTGTCTAATCTTAATTAGAGAAATAATGAGTACCTCAAACACTCATCCTACCCACTAAAATCGGTGCACCCACTAAAATGAGTGTCCATTTTATTTTTGCATTTTGTCATTTGTCACAAATGTGACATGTGACATGTAACATGTAACTTTGCTTATAAATGTGCATTTAACCAATTTACATGCAATTTCATAACAAATAATTACACATAAGATTTTAAGTCACATTTTATTATTACACGTAAATAAAATGTGTCATCTCATATTTGGTTAATATAATCTACAACAATTTGTAATTATAATCAACAAATTTTGCTTATCTCAAATGTTTCATAAACATAATGCATTCTTAGTAATATAACAATTAAATTACTAAAAATGAATCTTATTTAATCATATTACAATAAGATATAATTCTCACTGACAATATAAACTTAGTTCAATTTAAGGGATTAATTAATCTGTATCGCTATACAATTAATTAATGTACGTAATTAGGGGAGTGTCCTTTAGGTGTGACCTCAAGGGATCAACTGATCACCACCGTCATACGAAAGTAACGTCAAACTCAAGTGAGCCAATCGTTACCGATTAATGTTGACCAGTTGACTATAATATTCATCATCCCTTTGTATTCTTATTATTGAGATTTAACTATTGTTGAGGACACTTACTTCAACACTTTCAAGGCTGTATATTTCTCTATGGAGGACGGAGTGCGATGATCGAGTAGAGCTTCGAGGACATGGATAGCTTGAAGAACACGATCGATATTCATTGGACCGAGGTTAACTATCATGGCCAAGTAGAGGATCGCCTTCACCTAGAAGTAGTTCATCATGGTCTACATTTTTTTCCGAAGAAAGGAGAAGCAGTTGTTGATCAGGAAGATACGAGAGCATCTTCTTTCCTTGCTCTTAAAGTCTGATTTGAAGTTTATTTAGCCGTGCACTGTTTAATCTCTTGTGGGCCAGGAGCGATTTTGGAAGATTTGGATTTTTTTGGTATGGCTGCACTTGAGCAAAGTATTTGCTCAAATAGCCTACGTACTCGCGAAGTTGACAATGGTGACAACCTGAAAGATTAAGCCAACGTAGTTCGTTGAAAGTTTTTTATTTGTTTGGGGATGTGGCTGCACCTAATTAAATTGCTTACTCAAGTTCCCAACGTACTAATAAAGCACCAAAGTAATACTTTATAAGATCAAGCCTACGCAGTTCAGATAAGGATTTATTTTTGTGTGTGTTTTATTTGTTTTAATTTTACTTTTTGTTCTATTTTGGATATGCAGTTTAGGCTCTTACTTAGGAGTTTAGGTATACAGTTTAGGCTCTTGCTTAGGGGCTCTTGGTCAATGCTTCAAGAGTAGTAGCGCTTCAAGATATTTCCATTGATTGGTCCAACGCAAACGCCGTCCTCATCAACAATCTTATAAGCTCCATTTGTGTATACTTCATGCACAACAAATGGCTCGTCCCACTTAGATGTGAACTTGCCCCCGTGTTTGTGAGAAATGATGATTGGCCTTCTAATGACGAGGACCAAGTCTTCTACATGAAAAGATCTAGGGCGCACCTTTTTTTTGAATGCGCGTGACAAACGTGCTTGGTAACATTGTAACTTATGTTGAGCTTGCAACGTTTTTTCATTAAGAGCCTCCAATTTAGCGAGGCGCAGGTTATCATTGTCATCACTTGTAAGTTATTCTTGAATAGCAACTCACAAGGATGTTATTTAGAGCTCCAAGGGCAACACATCTTCAACTCCATACACCAACGCGGTCGCTTGAGTAGGTGTCTTGTATGTAGTATTGTATGCCCATAAAGTTTCATCAATTCTTTCATGCCAGTCACACTTTGAATTCGCAACCACTTTTCTCAGTAAGTTACAACGTGTCTTGTTAAAAGTTTCAGCCAAACTATTTGCAGAGAAATTGTACATGGAGGACTTGTATTGTTTGAAGTTGAACTTCTAACCCAGACCAGTCATCAACTTGTTGAAGAACGTCTTGCCATTATCAGTTATGATGCGTTGTGGTACACCATATCGATAGATGATTTGAGTCCAGATGAAATCAACAACAGTTTCTTTCTTAACCTCGCGCAAAGTGGCAACTTCTACCCACTTTGAGAAGTAATATGTTGCTACTATAATGCATTCATGCCCGTTTGATGCTTTTGGAGTTATAAATCCCACTACATCGAGTCCCCATGCTTCGAATGGCCACGATGAAATGGTAGGATGCAAAGGTTCTGGAGGTTGATGTATGAAATTTGCATTGAATTGACAAGCATCACATTTCTTCCCAAAGTCCATGCAATCTTGCACAATGGTTGAACAATATTATCCCATTCTCTTCACACGATCATGGAGCTTTACACCAGATCCATGAGCACCACGGATGCCTGAATGAGCTTCATACATAGCTTGAGAAGCCTCAGTTTCACCAAGACACCTTAGCCATTGCCCGAGAATAGAGCGTCTATAAAGTGATCTTTTATAATATATGAACCTTGGAGCACGACGACGAATTTTTACTTTGTGTTTAGGGTCATCAGGAAGCTTTTGATGTTCCAGAAATCGATGATAGGTTGTCGCCAATCATCATTGTCGACTTCGTAAACGCTGATCACGTTAGACGACTCTACAAAATCTCCATCTTCTAGCGGAGGTACCGCCCATCAGCTGCAAATTGGAATTGACATGACTGCTTCTGCCCCCACTGCCAAAGTGGTTGTAAGATTAGCAAGCGCGTTAGCCAACTTATTGGCACTCTTCAGTACATGGCCGATATGAACACTGTTAAATTTTTTAAGCAATTGTTTTGCATATTGATGGTAAGGGATGATATCATCTTTCTTCACCTCATAATCATGAAGGACTTGATTCACCACCAACAATGAATCTCCACAGATGTTTAAATCCTTGATCCCTATTTCGATTGCCATTTGAAGTCCTACGTTTAGAGCTTGGTACTCGGCCATATTGTTTGACATAACTAAGTGAGCACAAACGAGTAGGGCAACACTTGACTTTTTGGAGATAAGAACATGATACTGGCTTCCGCTCCGTCACGTCTTGCTGCACCATCGAAGTACATTTGCCATGGAGGAAGTACATCCACATAGAATATCTCTTCACCAAGAAGGGTATCTTGAGTTTTCATTTTGCGGGGACCGGATGATCTATAAGGAAATCAGCTAAAGCTTGTCGTTTGATTGCTTTTTGAGGCACATGGACTAGATCATACTGCTTGAGTAAAACTACCCACTTTGCTAGACGACATGATAAAAAATGGCCGTGAGAGTATATATATGATAGGATGATCTTTTGACACTACAAGGATAGTGTGTACTTGCCTTTAGTGCCTCAGTTTTTAAATTGCAATGACCAAACCCAAACAAATTTTCTCAATTGGAGAGTAGTTTAATTCAGCTCCAACCAGATTTCAAATTAGATAATAGAAAGCCCTTCCTTTTTATCCTCATTTTCTTGAGCACATAATGCCCCCAACGACCTTTCTTGTGTAACGATGTAGAGGATAAGAGGCTTTCCCGTGATTGGTGCCCCTAACACAGGCGCAGATGAAAAAGTACTTTTTTATGCTCTTAAAGGCATTGTGACATTTATCATTCCATTGGAATATAGCATTCTTTTTCATAAGATGAGTGACGGCTAGCAACGCCCTGCGAGGAAAGAGATGAACCTGCGAATGTAAGCCAAGCGACCTTGTAGAACACGCAGCTCTTTCAAATTATTAGGGTCTCGCATTTATTGGTATGCCCTTATATTTGATTGATCGACTTCAATTCCTTTATGCCGCACCACGATTCCTAGGAACTTTCCAGAGGTAACGCCAAAAGCACATTTGAGCGGATTCATCTTGAGTTGGCATTTTTCGTAATCTTTCGAAGACAGTACAAAGGTCGTTGATATAGTCTTCCCTTTTCTTGGACTTGACTACAACATCATCAATATAGCACTGAATTGATTTGTGAAACATGTCATCAAATATTTTCTACATTGCACGTTGGTAGGTCGCTCCTGCATTCTTGAGACCGAATGGCATAACTTTGTAGCAAAATATCCCCTTCGGAGGAAGGAACGCAGTGGCCTCTTGATCTTCAAGCGCCATGAGTACTGTGCAATCCATAAACGAAAGAGCTTCGTGTCCAGTCGTCGAATCAATCATGAGCTCCGTGACTGGGAAATGAAAATCATCTTTTGGGCAACCATCATTGAGATCCCGAAAGTCCACTCACACGCGTAACTAAGTTTTCTTTCTCATTCGCACGATGTTAGCAATCCATGTTGGGTACTTCACTTCTCGAATGAAACCGGCTTCAATAAGTTTATTGACTTCATTCTCAATCTCAGGAATAAACTTTGGCCTAAAACGCCGTTGTGGTTGTTTTCTTAGGACTTACACCTTTCTTGACTGTTAAACGATGCACTTTAATTTTAGGGCTCAGACCCGGCATTTTCTTGTAACTCCAAGCGAAAACTTCTTTGTACTCAATTATGAGCTTGAAATACTCATCCACTTCTTTCTCTATAAGAAGAGCACTAATGTATATGGGTCGACGATCTTCTAAAGTACCTAATTTGAGCTCTTTCTGGAGCAATTCTGGAGCTTCGTCGGCTTCAACGTTTTTGTTAGCATCAAGAACCTCATCACGGTGATATTATAAGTTGTCATTACTTCATTTTCAAATTCTTCTTTGTTACTAACTAGCGATGTTTTCAGAGATTCACCAAGTTGTGACTTCCACTTTGCTTGAAACGATGATGAATTTTGTTGATTAGTAAGGACCACAAAATTCCTTTTGACCTTTAGAGGTTTCTCTTGCACTATGTTCACCACTTTTATGCGCTTCATGCGGGAAGGGACGGTGACATTTATGAAATCATCACTAACTTTCACCCCCTCTTCGTTTTGACTCGTTGAGGCTCCATGCGATTGCTTGTGATCTTTAAACTCATTGGGGTCTTTCACTAGATTAAACACCGAACCAGATGGAGCTCCCAAACGTTTTAGTACTGATCCTTACTTCTTTAAATGCGATGAGGTGATTGATTGGCAGGCTTTAGAGACACTTTCTTGAACGCTCAACCTCCGAAGACGGAAAATCGATTCCTCAAAAGAATTTCTTGTTCTGAAGTAGTGTGCCCCCCTATTCGATCGAAAACAGAAGAAACCTCTCTAGTTGAAAGTGGTTTAATTCTATCAAAAACAGAGCACGTTGGTGCATTTGTACCATCTGTGCCCTTATCTTCCACGACCTCTTCAGTTGTGATGTATTAAGAGGACACTCTATTCTTTTTTCAACGAGCTCCAATTCTTATAGGTGCTGGAGGTTCATAGCCTAGACTAACCTTTACAGTGCTGAAACTACCCTCCTCCTTCAAAAGTTTATTTTGAGTCTGACTTAGACCATAATGCTCAGCGTTGATAAGATTGCCAAGTGGAGTGGGGTTTTCAAAGTCATATCTAGCTTTGGCTAACAACTTATACGTATTGAAGTTGAACACACCATTTTCTTGTCCCTCAGAAGACTAGCTTGAAGATTGAACAAATCTTACAGGAGCATGGCTCACAACTGATTTTTTAAAGCATTAGGTAGGGGAGTGACGAGATTTACCATCCACTCTTGCTTGACTACGTGGTTGGACTTGGCTTTCTCCTTGGGCATAGTCTTTGAACTTTGACATTCTGCAAAAGGACTTTCACCTTCCTTGCTTCGTCGTGACTTAGGAATTTATCGCAACACTAGAGTCGCATTTTTTTGTTCTTCTTCCTTAGCTCGCAAGACTTGGTTTACTTTGTCATTACACTTTGATTGGCTACTCTGCCCCTCCTTTATCTTGACATTGTTTAGATAAGTATTTTGATATTTTACAACTTCTTTGCCTTTATTTCTCTTGTCAGTGGATGAGATAGTGGATGGTATGAATTCACTTAAAGTGCAATTTTTCTCAAAGAACTTTCCATATGTGAAGACTGCATCGACCTTAGAGTAAGTCTTGACATCACCATTGGTCTTTCATTCAATTCCTCGATAATAATTTCGACATTCATCAAGAGTTGAAGCTTAAATGACTATTGCTTAAAGGGATTGAAAGTACTACTCATATTAACAAAGTGCACTTTCTTTTCTGGTCATCCATGAAAAAGAACTCAAAAGTTAATCGTGCTTGACTAAGAGTAGTCTTAGGATGAATGACCTCCTGGGAAGGTTTCCGGGATGCGCATGAGTGAGGACAACATGAGCAGGAAAGGACCCGTGGTGATATGTGGGCCATGTACACAGCCTGGGGAGCTACCGTGAGTGACCACTCCCGACATAGGGTTTGGGCCGGGGTGTTACAAGTGGTATCAGAGCAACCCTGCGACCTTGTGGTGATGGAGGCAGTTATTATATGCTCCTAGAGGCAGTTGTTATACGCTCCATTGTGGTCACCCACCTAGCGGGGGAGGATTTTGGGTTAGCGATTATGCTTCTAGGCGCAACGTCGTTCCGTTCTTCAAGTGGGGCTGATTGTAACACCCCACATTGGTTGAAGAGGTCCATTGTTAAACTTAAATTACTAGTGCTTAAAGGGATTGAAATTACTACTCATATAAAAAAAGTGCACTTTCTTTTCTGGTCATCCATGCAAGAGAAATCAAAAGTTAAGCATGCTTGACTGAGAGTAGTCTTAGGATGAGTGACCTACTGGGAAGGTTTCCGGGATGCACATGAAGGAGGACAAAATGAGCTGGAAAGGACCTTTGTTGATCTGTGGGTCATGTACAAAGCCTGGGGAGCTATCGTGAGTGACCGCTTCCGACGTAGGGTTTGGGCCGGGGTGTTACAGAAGCGACCACACAATTTTCGTGTTTCCAGGGCCGACCTAACAGCAACTTGAATGAGGTATTTGCATCAATAAAATGAAACAATATGACAGAAGATAAATACTCCATGCTAAGATTCACACGAGTTATGCCAGTAGCGCGTTCACCATTCAGGTTGAAGCCATGAATTACTATTCGACTACTGGATAGCTAATCCATTATAATGCCTAACTCCATCATGGATGCCTTTGGCATGAGGTTTACACCTGACCCTTCATCGATCAAGATGCGGTTCACTTTCTTCCCTCTTATGTAGCCAGAAATGTACAAAGGTGTATTGTGGAGCTTCGATCCCAGCAACAGATCTTCATCTGAAAATGACAAGGCGGTGTTGCAAGATACACACTTGGTTTGCTCTTCTACATGCTTCCCCGTGTCTTTAAATTTTGCTTCATACAATTCCGGGATCTAAAGATCTTGGACAACTTGGTGACGCATCTCTTCAGGAAGGTGGAAGGGCATCAAGAATGGCCAACACTTTGGTATCACTGGATTGACTGGAGTGTTCCAGTGACGAGAGACCGTCTTCTTTTTCTCAATCTCCCTCACTTTCACCAACTAGCGCGACTTTATTGACAGTAATTTCGTTGGGACAACCTTCCGGGAAGAACTCCTCTTGCATGACAGGAGTTGGAAGTTCTTGTTCCAGTAAATCAATTAAGAGGACATGTGCTTTGACCACCTTCTTTGATTTCATTTTGCCTTTGGAGCGATGTGAGCTCTTCTTCTTAGTTTGCTTTCTCTTGCTAGGTGCATGCAATTGATTTTCAGCCTTTATATTCTTTCTTGATTTCTTAAGCGTCACCAAAGTCCAACCTTCATTGTCATCATCAACAATGGCTTCCATGGTATTCATCGCGCTTTGAATTGTCTTCTGCGGCAATTATATGGACCTTTGAACTTTGAAAGCTACTGGCTCAATAAAATTCCAAATTGCACTACATATACTTCTTCTTTCTTGTGAGGGCCCATCTTATTCAAATCTTCCATGGTTGATTCATCAAGTCCTTTGATCATCACGTTGGTGGTTTGTTGTCACTGCGTCATCTACATCTAAAATCATCTTCCCATCCTTTGCTAGCTGCATAATCTTTTCCTTAAGGGTGATGCACTTCTCGAGGGGATAACTAACCAATCTGTGATATCGCCAATTGTTAGGATGATTCGTCGTATTTGCTTGGTCTGGCCACTTTGATTCTGGCAATTGAATTACCTTCTTCTCTAACAAATCATCGAGCATGCCTGAAAGCTCAGAGTCAGGAAATGGATCTTTCTTAGATTGCAACTCCTTTAATGTTGGCTTGTCACACTTGAAGTCCTTGGTGTATGCCTCTTTCTTCTTCTCATACTTTGGCTTTGCATAAATATTAGCAGCCACATTACTAGTGATAACTGTCATTGACTCCCTTGACGAGCCCTTTGAACCCTTGACGGTTTTCTTGAACTCTTTCTTCTCCCCAATGGTCTTAGAGGAAGATGATTTTGTCATGTTTCGAGCATTGATCGTTATCTCCATATTATGGGCACGAGTTGCCAACTCCTGGAAGCGTTTAGGCTTGATCCCATTCAAGATGTTTCGAGTATGGATACACATTTTAACTGATGAAGTATTGCTCCGACGGTCTCTGCATTCCAGACTTAGCTCACACCATCGATTGATGTATTCCACAATAGCTTCGCCTTCCCATTGAGTCGTGTTTGTTAACTCACTCATGCTCAGTATATGCCTTGTAATGTAGAACCTATTCATGAACTCGTTCTCCATCTGGTCCTAGCTGCGAATACACTCAGATCCTAGATCTGTGTACCAATCGAACGCGATACCTTTGAGGGAGCGAACAAACTACTTCAGTAGCAAGTCTCCATCTGTCCCACCTTTGTTACATGTCTCCACAAAGTGAGAAATATGTTGTTTGGAGTTGCCTTTTCCATCGAACTGTTGGCACTTGGGGGTTGGATCGCAAGACATCGATCCTTTTTGTGTATGGCTTCACATAACGCAAGCTATTTGAGGAACCTTCACCTATCTAGCTCTTTATTGCGCTGGCTATAAAGTCTTGCATATTCTTTTTGCCGTAGGCACTAAGATCATTTTTTGGAGGCTTCCCACCATTTTTCTTGCTTTCATCATCATCTTCATCATCATGAAATTCATCTTCATCGGTGACATGACGGCTTGAGTTCTCCTAGTTACGAAGCTTCTTTATTTCTTTTTGAAGGTCTTCAATCCTCTTATTCTTCTCTTCCTTCTCTCGCATCATCATCTCAAGGATCTTGTTCATGTTCTCCAGTTGTTCTAAACGTTGGAGCTACCAATGACCATGACTGATTCGAAGATAGGGCTTGTAGCTTTCTCTTTCTTTGGCGTTGCCTTCTTCACTTTGCGAGGTGATGAATCACTAGCCTTGAACTCCTTGCTCTCCTTTTGTGGAGGTGAACCATTCTTGATGATAATATTATCTGCAACTGCAATGGATGCAACAGAGAACGTATGTGGCCTTTTGGGAACGTGACCTTTACGCAGCTTTCAGCAGCGACATTGATAGAAGCCTTCCATGCCATTCCTCTTATGGAAACACCGAAAGATGAAATGTTTGATGGAGGTGCAACACTAGGAGACCCTTTGAGGATTGATGCATAAGTTTTAATAGGTGTGCTTGATGTGTTTTGTTGAGAAGACATCCTTGTTCTTGATGTAAATTGATTAGACTCGTTGTAGAGATGAGAGGTAGAGGTTTTCACGTCGGGTTCGCCTAAAAATTGTAACAACAAATTTTGTATTGCAATAAAACTGTAACACAAAACAGGGACACAAATGAGTTTATATTAATATTAGAAACGTTATGTGTACAGCCTGTATTTATCCTCTGATTCTACAATGGTACTTAAGGTATGAGTCTTTGATTTTCGAGGATCGCTTGCTTAAGTTTAGCTTCTTGAGAGGGTCGCATTGACTTGAATCTCTCTTCGATGCTTGAATTTGATTTGAGTTTTCCTTGCATAGGGGGCACGATTTTGTGGTACTTGTTGACTACTTGCGAAGGAGATTTGTAAAGAGAATTTGAGAGCTTTTGATGTCTCTTTTCTCTTCACTTTGCAAATAAGTTTTTCTCTTGTAAGTGATTTTTTTCTTCGCTTTGAAAAGGTGGAGAAGTTTTCTTTTTTATAGAGATTTCTCCCTTGGTTAATGGACTTGAAGACTCGGGCTTCCTTTATGAGCTCGACTTCTCAATTGAGCCCAATTGTCTCTTTTATGAGCTTGACTTCTCTGTTGAGCCCAATGGACCCTTTTGTAAGCCTGACTTCTCTTTTGGGCCCAATAGACTCTTTTGTGAGTCGACTTCTCTTTTGGGCCCGATTGACCATTTTCTTTTTTTTTTGGGCCCAAATAACACAATTTGCAATATAGGTCAATCTAGATTCCATTAAGCGGGACAAATATAATTAAATTAAGCTAAAATTTGATATTAATTTAAAATAATTTATTTTAATTTATTTTCGGCACTTTAATAAAAAATTTGTGCCTACAGTATCAACTGACGCTTTTCTTTGGGTAGATAAAAAACTTGTTTCCACTCTATGTTTGAAGGAAGGTTGTCAGGTGCAGCTACTTCATTTTCCTAAAATTGAAGATGAGATTGTTTTTATGACGGCTTATCATCTGTATCTCCCTCCTTTGTTTTTCCTTCATTAGCACCACCTTCAATAGTTAAGATGGTGCACACACTCACTTGTTTAGGAAATATTGCGGGAAGAACTCTTCTAGAGTAACTAGACTCAATGGTTCTTGCTCTAGCAGATCGACAGGCAGAACATTTGGTTTGATTATTGCTTTAGACTTCTTTTTTTCCATGGATTTGCGAGGCTTTGTGTTCTTTGATTGCCTTTTTCGGCGATGGATAGGTTGCGCTTCTTGCTTAGTTTGTTTCCTTGGCTTCTTACACGTCACCACAATCCATCTTTCACCATCATCTTAATCCTTTTTATCCTCTTTCTCATCCTGAGGAGCTAAGTTTTCTTTTAATGTCTTTGGATATGGTGACGACAATGATATGTTGATCCATAATGACAAAGGCTCCAGGCTTCCAAACTGCATCATTTGCATGTACCACCCTTGATTCAAAATTGGCTCCTCAGGTTGGCACAAGACTGTAATAGTTTGATTTGTAGCTACTGTGTTCATCTAAGTCAAGGATGATCTTCCCATCTTTGGAGACCACTATGATCTTCTTCTTTAGTGTTATACATTTTTCAATAGGATGACTCACAAGTCTTTGCTAGCGACAATAGTTAGGGTCGCTTGTCTTGTTATCTTGCTCGGGTCGCTTGGAGTCTAGCAGTTATAAAACCTTTTCCTCCAGGAGATCATCTGGCATCCCTGAGAAGGTCGAGTCAAGAAATGGATACTTCTTCGCTTGTAACTCCTTTAGGGTAGGCTTGTCCTGTTGGTAGTTGTAAGAGAACGATTCCTTCTTCTTTTCATACTTATATTTTGATGACATTTTGACACGCTTCTTTTCATACTTATATTTTGATGACATTTTGACACGCGCGCGACCATTGCTTCTTTTGTGGCTGACTTGGAGCCCTTATCAAATTTTTTGAACTCCTTATTTTCACCTGGAACTTTAGAAGAAGTTCATCGAGCTTAGTTGCGCCCTTTGATTGTTATTTCCATGTCGTGGGCGCGAGTTGCCAATTCTTGAAAACTTCTTGGGTTGATCCCTTTAATGATGTAGAGAGGGTCCCAATTCATGCCATTGATATACATCGCAACTACTAATGTCTCACTTAAGTGATCCTTGCGCTCTAGACTTAGCGCGCGCCATTTGTTAATTTAGTCGACGACAGGTTTGTATTCCCACTGAGTTGTGTTTTTCAACTCACGCATACTAACGATGCGCCTGGTGCTGTAGAATCTATTAAGGAATTCAACTTCCATGCGACCCTAGCTATCAATTGACTCAATGTCCAGATCGGTGTATCACTCGAACGCGATCTCTTTAAGTGAACGCACAAACTGCTTCACTAGACGATCACCATCAGTCCCAGCGTTGTTACATGTCTCGACGATGTGGGAAATATGTTGGTTTGGGTTCCCTTTCTCGTCGAACTGTTGAAACTTTAGGGGTTGAAAGCCAGAGGGCATGCGTAGGCTGTCAATTCTCTTAGTATAAGGCTTGATGTGGCGTCCACTGCTAGTTGAGTTATCACCTAACTAACTTTTTATGGTTTTGGCTATCAGTTCCTGGAGCTTCTCTTTAGTGAAGGCGCTCATTTCATTGTTAGGCATCCCATTGTGAACCTCTTCAGCATCTGTGTCGTTATCACTGGACTTATCAGTGTCGCTATGATCGTTGTGACCATTCGTTTCTTGAAGTTACACAATTTCCTTCTGGAGGTCATCAATTGTTTTTATTCTTCTCTTCATTCTCCTTCATCATCTTTTAAATGAGCTTATTTATGGTTTCGACCTGTTCCTCAAGAGTAAAGCTACCTATCACCATGATTGTAGCACTAGTAGAAGTAGAGGCTTCTTTCGTCTTTGGCGACGCCTTGGGGTGCGAGGAGATCCTTGTTGACGACCTTAGAACTTTAGCCTCTTCAATTGAAGGAGTGTAGGTAGCAAGGATAGTTGTAGCAGCAGCAGCTATAGAGGCGACATAGAAGTATCGCGACCTTGTAGGGAAGCGTGCAGAGCGTAGACTGTTAGCAGCAGCGTTGACAGCAATCCTTTTTCGCCATTCCTCTAGTATAGATACCAACTGGTTACACAACTGGGAAGGTAGAAGTAGTGGGAGTACCCTGTAGGATAGCTGCGTAGGTCTTCTAGGAGCCATTATTATTATTATTATTTTTCTTTTTTTCTTTTTTTTATTATAAGATGCGCGCAGCTTTCATTAAAATAAAATGAAAAGTGTACATGAAGTTTGTGGGGAGCCGAGAGACAATCTGGTCCCCCACTCCCTTAGCTACAGCAAAGTTTACATAAAAAGTTTATTATTATTATTATTATTATTATTATTATTATTATTATTATTATTATTATTATTATTATTATTATTATTATTATTATTATTATTATTTATTTTACTTTATTTTATTTTATTTTATTTTACTTTTTTTTTTTTTTTTTTTTTTTTTATATAATACGCGCAGATTTCATTAAAATAAAATGAAAAGTTTACATGAAGTTGGTGGGGAGCCGAGAGACAATCTGGGTCCCCACTCCCTTAGCTATCGCAAAACTAAGCCTAGCAAAAATATAAGCGGCCATCCGAGCCTCAGCATCCTGAGATACCGAGAATTTCTGGATCCGCTTGAGCAAGTCAACAGCATCCGAGCCCAGCTCCCCAAGCGAAGAGAAAGAGAAGGGTAGGAAACCATATCCAGCAGTCGCGCATAAATCCCCATACTTAGCACATTTGCGCTGAGCAGCATCGGCGACAACCGGTCCCGGCACAAAATCGGACATCCTTGTCTAAGTCAAGGGGGAAGACCCTGTCAAATCAACACACACATCACGCCCTCTGTCCCAAGAATAAAGAAGCAAATCCGCAGGACGAAGAGATCTGTCGTGCCCGTCAACCAAACCGATATCAACCTCCTTACCCGCAGAAATACCAGACCTATAACAGATGTCAAATAAGGTGTCACGAACGAGGTTATGTCGATGCTTAACCCCCACAGTACCAGCACAAGAAACAGCGTGGTCCCCATACACATCATCAGTAAAAACCCGAGAGCAAGCAGGACAAGGCCTAGATACCGCGAATAACGGAACACCGAGGCGATACCCCAGCACACAACGGTAAGTCCTCCTGTTCATAGTCTGACCCAACCCAGAGATAGGAACCGCACGCAACCAATCAGAAGAGTGGGCACCCTGCTGAGACTTCCACAATGCAAGCTGACGCGGTGTCAAAGAGAAAACAGATTCTGAAGAAGCAGCAACCGTCGTGAAATATATATCTGCCAATTTCTTCATAAGTTTAGGGGCAGCGATTTCACTCGGATCACGTAAAAAATCAGAACCTGTAGTCTCCGAAAACACCCGCAAGGCATCGTCAAAAGTAGGACCAGCACATACAATACCAGAAGGCCGTAGGAGCGTAGCCTGCAAAACTGCAGACTGCAAACAGGAAGCCAGAAAAGCATAGTGTAAAACATCCCCCGCAGCATAAACACCAAGTCCACCCAAATGAAAAGGGAAAGTGGCAAGGCGCCACTGCCAATCCCCAAAATCAGGCCCAGACGCGGTGACAATACGTTCCAAGCTAGAACGAAGCGCTGCATCAAAGCGAAGATGGACAGACCCAAAGACCCCTGGGGAGCAAGTACGGAGGGAAAACTAGAGTTTAGAAATACCAGTACATGCCCAAAGCATAAGCAACTCACATTGCGGGTCCTCAATCCTCGCGACTAAGTCCATAAGCTCAACGGTCTTAGTCACTCTTCTCGCCACAAGCTCTCTGCCAAAAATGGGACAAGTACTGACAGGTCCACCCAAAACAGAGACACCACGCAAGGGCCGAGCAATAGAAGGGGGGAAAACACCGAGTAGCCGACTCCGAGGATCCTCAATAGGCCAAAAGACCTCAGTCTTAGCCACATTAAGATGGAGACCGAAACGAGACCCATCTGCCATAATCAAATCCAAAACTCTCCCCACCTCTAAAGTGTCCCCAACAATGGTGCCATCATCCAAATACCATGCTTGCAAAGTAAGATCAAAGGAATCCCGGATGTTGCACACAAGGGGATGCAAAACCAAAGCGAAAAGCAAAGGCCCTAAAGGATCACCCTGCTGGACACCCTGACAAGACCACAAACAATGCTCCCCATAATAAAGACGGGCAGGGCTAGAGTAACAAAACTCCACCCAACGGGAAAGAACCGGACAACGACGGCGGACTTCCTGTAGCATAGTCACACGATCAACAAGGTTGAAAGCATTTTGGAAATCAACTAGCAACATAGACAGTCCCACATCACCACCACGGACCTCAATGAGCCGGTTCAAGGCATGCAAGATAGCCTCTCCTCCACCGGACACCCCAACCCCAAACTGAAGGCCAGCAAAATAAGCAGACAAAGAAGGACCAACCAGACAAGCACCAACCTTAGAGACAAGACGTCTCCAAACAGTGCCAACAACGATAGGGCGAACACCCCCGCCTGGTTTAACAAGCGGCGTAAGCGGAGCACTAGCATGTACTCACCAAGGGCTACAGGGCACCGGCCCTCCAGAAAAAGATTAACCACCCTAGTAATAGAAGCAATCAAATCATCCGAGACAGCCACAGCAGCACCACTCAAACAGTCCAGAAGGTGTTGGGCACGAAGTCCATCCCTCCCGCAAGAAGTTCCCCGCGGAAAACCACGAATCATATCCAAAACCATTGCCGAAGAGGCAACAAGAGAATGATGATCCATAGGCAAAGGAGGCAATGAAGGAGATGGGGCGACAGGATGCTTCTCACGCAAAGCACCAAGAGTGGCACCAGTGTATAGGGCGACGCCGGAGGAAGAAAGCACCCTAACAGCAGCAGTATAATGACCATCACAAATCTTCCGCCGACACTGGCAGAGGTTTTACTCACTCAAATCCAGATCCTCCTCCACACAAAACGAAGGAGGAACCTCAGCCAAACACTCCTGTAAAAGCTGCAACCCCCCTCCAGGCACCCCCCAAGCATGAATAGCGCTGGTAATACTCTCCTCCTGACGCTGTCGCCTAACAGTCGTCCTACACTCAAGATTACTCCGAGGAGCGAAGGTCTTAAGCAGACAAATAGGCAACACAAGCAAACGAACCCAGCAGGAGAGATCACCAGGAGAGTCAGCCACATCATCCAAGACCCCCTTCAGAACCCGAGTAAACCCAAGACGACACTTAGGAGGAATAGATTTCACGGTGCGATGGCCCAAAGAAAATAAACGATCGAGCGACGATACAGACCAATGAACAAGCTCACCCCAACATCAGATGAAAGAACCGAGTGAGACGGAGCCGGAGGTCTAGAGATACCATGAATAATAAAGCTAACGATGCCATCACCATAATTTGGAGGCTGAACAATGTCACCCCGACCATACCGACACCTAGAACGAAACGGATGGGTTTTAAAGCACTCCCCACACAACCAAAGCCCCATCCGCTTCAAAGTAATCTCGGCATTAGAGAAAACCGTCAGACTATCAGTAAGAGTTTGACGCGTAAGACCCATAGCACCAGCAATACAATGGTGATCCTGAAAATACTTTCGCCAGGCGGCCTTAGTAAGGCCCCTACCACCGCCATTCGGACACCCATGAATACAAGAAAAAGGACAAGGAAACCGTACTAAAACAGGCATGAGGAGAAGAACCACGCACGTGCATGGAAAGAAACGCAAAAGACAATCACCAAATGACACGTGCAAGGAAGAAAAACAAACTAAAAAAACCTAAAAAAAAACAAATTGCAAAATAGTGAAACCTGCCGCACAACCACAACATAGGCCAGCCACCACCGGCTTCACCACAGCACCGTCACATAGGTCGACACCGATGGCCGGTAACAGACCGTAATAGTGATGATGGTCGTCACATAGGTCGACACCAAACCACACCGCCACACGAACTGTGGGAATTCCGTATTACCACAAAACAATTATAATAGGATTATAACGAAAAGTAATAACTTGATTATACTAGTCATAAACGAAAACAACAAAAGGAATAGAGATTTAGAAATCAACCTCCGGTCCTAGCAATTGGCGTAAAGAACAGATATATCAATGTAGATATCCTCCTAATCGTTGCACCCAAAATGCTCCGAGAAATACCCTTTTCTTTTGCTAGAAAGTAATACAAAAGTTACTGCTAACCTTTTGTTTTGTGTTTGTCAAAAGTTACAGTTAACTTTTGTCAGTTTGTGTGATTTTTAGATGAGATGGAGGCAGAGAGAGAGAGAATTAGGTTAGAAAAGCAAAAACACTTTTCTCCTGCTCACCCTCCAATACTCACGGCACTTTTTGTTTTTATATGGGGAGATTTAAGTCTCCTCAAATAACTACCCATTGACCCGAAAACCCGAGTGTATCTGGATACATTCGTTTTTGTTCATTTTAGCTTCCAATATAATACAATATATTATAATCGTCATTTTTACATGGACCGACATTATAATACATCATTAATTATAAATATCCGTATATTTATAACTTGCCAATTAATTATAACGGTTTACGTTTAATTAGCTTACATTATATACTATAATTAAATATAACCTTTTATATTCAATTTTACGAATTACAGTTAATTCGTCTCAGCTAACTTTATTTAATCATTATTAAATAATCGTCTCATCATCACATTGACTAACCTTTTAGTCAAATACACTGACTAACCTTTTAGTCATTTAATTGGGCATCAATATGATCATTTTCTCAAATAATCACATCTCTCAAACACATCCTATAGGTGTGACTTTTAGGGACCAGTTGATCACCGCCATCTGTATGACAATAACGTCAAACTTATCTAGCAAGCCAACCGTTATTGATAAACGTTAATCAACTGATTATTATACAAAGTATACCATGTGAACCTACAGAGATTTATTTATGTTATTGCACTAACTGTGGAGGACACTGGCTCCAACAATCTCCCACTTGTCCGTACAAGTGTATGTGCGATAACCGATTCTCATATCCATAATAAATTTCTCCCACTCAATGTAAACCAATTTGCAAAGTCCGTATTCACAAAGGTCGTAGTTTACAAGTGATCAGTATCAAGAGTGGTTTCCCCGACTAGAGAGTAACTTAACTGATAAACGAATCTTTATTCGAGCATGGCCATGCATTTCAGTTACAGCTCCTCGAGTGGCCCTGAGAAATAACATAACCTGATAAAGGTTGGATATTTTCTTCAACTCGAATCTTGCAGATACAAGCGCAGTATGAAATGACCCAGTGAAAATCTACTTAGCCTCATGTTACGGTCGACCATGAGAAAGAAACCAAAGTCACCCAAAAACTGCCTTTATCCCAAGAGACAGTCGATAGTAAAAAAATCGACTCTAGGAACACTATGGATGTCCTATCCACGACCTGGCACCTAATGTTCTAAAACATTTAGGACTCCATTACGTCGTCACAAAATGTCCTGCGCAGTATCATTATAACCCGCATCTGTGATCGATCAGTCAACAGTTTGACTTATGGCTCGTTGAACCCACCATCAATCGACGTCACAAAATAATTGCCAGAGTTATCAGCTCATGTAGACAATTACGGACCAAAACAAATATAATGTAATTCAGTTCACTTTGCGGTGTTCAATGTTGTCCGTACAACCCACATGAAAAACAAAATATAAACAAAACGATGATTTTATTGATAGTTTTTATGAAAAAGATACAGAAGTCTAATCCATGCAAAACAACTAATACAACTCAGGAACACGTTTGATTCCCATGGAAATAACGTGCCCTTCATGTTTATCATATCTCAATGGTTTAGTGAGAGGATCTGCTACGTTATCATCCGTAGCAATCTTGTCTATCACTATCTCCCTTTGCTCCACGTAATCTCGGATCATGTGAGCCTTCCGTTGTACATGCCTAAACTTGTTGCTGCACTTAGGCTCCTTAGCCTGGAAGAAGGCACCACTATTATCACAATAGATGGTGATCGGGTCATCCGAACTAGGAACTACAGTTAGTCCTTGTAAGAACTGACGCATCCATATAGCTTCCTTCGCAGCCTCTGAAGCAGCATAGTACTCGGATTCAGTCGTAGAATCTGCTATAACAGTTTGTTTGGAGCTTTTCCAGCTGCCCGCAGCGCCATTAAGAGTAAAAACGAATCCAGACTGAGATTTCGAGTCATCTCGATCCGTTTGGAAGCTGGCATCTGCGTAACCGATTGCGCATAGCTCAGTGT
>JAIUZE010049121.1:0-11888 GCA_022085475.1 Heliosperma pusillum
TTTAACTTTTCTTGACTCTTAAGTCGACTTTGACTTTCGTTGACTTTTCCGACTCACCCTTTACTTATACTCCCTCCTAACCCTAACCTAATTCACTCACACAACTCAAATTCATTTCTTCTTCTCTAAGAAACCCAAAACCTTGCCTCCATTTTCATCCATCTTCGAATCATCGCTACGCCTTCGTTTCTTGTCGAAATTCGCGTAAGTTCATCTTATTCTTCCCCTCTTAGCTTCCTCTATCCGTATTGGTAATAAAATTTCCGTCTTTCTCGCTTTTTAAATTATCTGTCTTTCTCAAGGTGAATGATATTCATCTTTTATTATCTAGTTGTATGTAGGTGGAGACTAGGAAGGTTTACAAACCGTTTAAAGACGCGAAAAGGTAACGGTGAAGGGTTACTCGATATCATTTACGTGTTTTAATGTGTTTTCCATGTTAGAAATCGTATTTAGAATATGATTAGTAATCTTAGGAATTGTGTTGTTGATGATGGTTGTTGTTAGTTGATAATTGATATGAGAATTGATGAATTGTGATGATAGATGATACTTGTATTATGCCTTAGTGAAATTGTGGTGACTTGTGTGACTCTTACCTGTCCGAATAGGACGCAGGCTGCGTCGTAGGACGCAGGCCGCGTCACCCGCTGCCAACAGAATTTTTCCTACACTGACCCCTTTTCGTAGAATGATCATATCTCCTTCGTTACTTGCTTGTTTTGGGCGTGTGACATCTCGTTAGAACCGTAAGAAGTTAAGCTATCACCTCGACTTTGAATTTCTGCATTCCCATATGTAGAACTCTAGTTATGACCGTTTAAAGTGGACCCTTGTTTTCGTTGGTTTCCAAACAACGTTGTTTTGGAGAGGTGATTTATGTTTTTATTCATTATGCTTCCTAAACTTGTCCTAATGATTATGTATCATGTATTGGCTCATGTTTATCATATTTGAACTTATATGATTCCCTATTCTCATGTTTTGTGATGGTTTTTGCTATGTCCCACTTTGAGTCGGTTTTTACAAATGATACGGTTTGAGCACTATTTTGCCTTGTGCTTTGTATTCTCATTCCCTTGGCTACCTTCCCGTTCGTAAGGCTGGAATGTCGGAACGGAGAGGTATCCTACTGCTTAAATGCATGTGTTAGTGGGCATACGACGACGTTGTTGGGAGTTGAACGTTATGCGTTGATCGACCCGGCCGTCAAATGTTGTGTACTTGCGAGGTGGTGTTATTTGCATGTAGCGTACCACATGTTATGAGGCTTGAGCTCGTTTTCCGCCTCTTTCGTGAATTGATCTACCGAGAATGTGGGTACTCGGCATATATATTGTAAGACCGAGTCTTGGATGCGAAACGTGATCGCATGTCGAATCGGAAAATGTGATTTCGAGAATCTGGCCAGGTTTAGATTAGGAGCCTTATCGTTCCTACCAGGAGAAAATTAGTCTACATATACGAAATGTGATCGTGTATGCGTTCCGGGAAATGTGATCCCGTGGATGTCCTTTTAATCATACTTGCCATGTACACGATGCTAGTGCGTTTCATTTACCGTGAGATTGTCGTCTTTGAGTCGTCGTTCTTTGAATGCGTGCTTTCATGATATTATTCATGGTCATTGCATGATTGGACACCGTCAATGTCTTGGTTCGTGAATGGATGATAATAATTTGTATTTATTGTGATCATCGCATGACTTGACTTGGTTTGTCGGTCGAGTCTCAATCTTATCAATCTTATACCGCTAACGGTGAGATGCAAGCCCTAGTGAGCGTATTCGGTTGCCTAAGAGTGTCTTCCCCGAGTCTTTGAATAACATGATGGTTTCGGATTTGATTTCCACATGATCTTATCATTATACATAGAATTGCCTATCTATTCTTATCGTATCTCACATGTATATCTATATATGCATGCTTTACTTTTGTATTTCCTTATATGTACGTTTAATGTGATATGGCTGGGAGAACCCGGAGTTACTCCCCACTGACTGTGGCACTCATGTTTTTCATGGATGAACAGGTTGCTTGCTTGGATGGCTTTTTGCTTATCCTATTTTGGGTTCGGGTGTGAGCTAGCGCGCGTTGTCCCTGGATGAAACACCTCTAGACGATTTTAGCTTGTACGCTAAACACTTGTTCTTTGTTAACATTTTAAGAGACCCCGTCTCTTTGTTGTATTTCCTTACTTAGTTGTAATATTTTGACACTCCTCGTTTTAGTTAAACTTGCATGTATAAAAGTTTTTAAAATACCGTATTTCCGCATATCTTTTCACATGCTTGTATGTTTTATCTTTCCGCATTCGCGAGGGTTGTCACATCATAGGCCTTATACTCCTCAAGCTCAAGCTTAAGGTCGCCAATGTAACCGTTGTAGGCTTCCATACCACCCCGGTGTGGGTTGTTACAACCGACCTTATATTTGCTTCTTTTGCCAAAAGAGTGATCACCGTTATGATGATTGTCCCGATCGTAAGTTGCCCCCTCCAATTGCCAAACCTAAGGGTTCTATCTTCGTTATGAGCCGAGCCAAAGCCGATGCTCATCCGGAGATAATTACGGGTATGTTCTCAATCTTAGAGCAACCCTGTCTTATTCTATTTGATACCGGTGCTTCTATGTCCTTTGTGTCTTCGACTTATGCTAATAAATTAACAATCGAGCCTACATCTAGTGAGGATAGTCCTATATCCTTACCATCTGGAGAAATTATCTCTTGTTATACTCTTTATCCTAATGTTCCAATATCTATTTCGGGTGCTATCTTTCCCGCAAATCTCCTTAAGTTTCCTCTACGAGAGTTCGATATAATTCTAGGTATTGATTGGTTAGCGTTATATCATGCTAGGTTCGAGTGTAGAGATCAAAAGATTTATTTAAAGAGTCCTTTAGGAGTTAGAATAACCTATAAGGGATCTCATCCCCGAAAAGGTGTGTCTTTGATTTCCGCAATGAAGTTGGTGAGTATGGTAAGTAAGGGTCACCAAGCATACTTGTGTATTGTGACTTCTCCAACTACCTCTTTACCGAATATTGAAGATGTGCCTACAGTTCGTGAATTTGTTGATGTGTTCCCCGAAGTCTTGCCCGGGATTCCTCCCGAGCGTGATGTTGAGTTTTCTATTGATCTTGTAACTTGATCTGGACCCATAGCCAAAGCTCCTTACCGTATGGCTCCAATCGAGTTGAAAGAGTTAAGGAAGCAACTTGATGATATGATTGAGAAGGGTTTTATTCGCCTCGCCTTGGGGTGCACCCGTTCTCTTTGTGAAGAAGAAAGATGGTTCCATGAGGCTTTGTATTGATTACCGTGAGTTGAACTAAAGGGTGTTTCTACTTTTTCCAAGATTGATTTGAGATCCGGTTATCACCAAATTACCATTATGAGTTCAAAGTGATGCCATTTGGTTTGACAAATGCTCCCGCTATTTTTATGGATCAAATGAACTGCACATTTAGTGAGTACCTTGACAAGTGTGTGGTGGTGTTCATTGACGACATCCTTATTTTCTCCAAGTCCGAAGAAGAGCATGATATTCATCTAAGGACTATTTTGGGTGTTCTTCGTCGTCAAAAGTGGTTTGCCAAATTCTCCAAGTGTGAATTTTGGTTACCTAAAGTGTCCTTTCTTGGGCATGTAATTTCTAAAGAAGGTGTAATGGTGGATCCTTCTAAAATTGAGGTCGTTGTTGATTGGAAGAGTCCGATCGATGTTAGAGAAGTTCGATGTTTTCTTGGTTTAGCTGGTTATTACCGAAGATTTCTCAAAGCTAGCTAGACCAATGACCCAATTGTTGAAGAAAGAAACCAAGTTCCTATGAAATGAAGCTTGTGAAGCCGCTTTTCAAGAGTTAAAGAAAAGGTCAACTACCGCTCCGGTGTTGACTTTACCTGAAGATGGTGTAGACTTTGATGTCTATTGTGATGCTTCCAAGATGGGATTGGGTTGTGTACTTCTGCAAAGTAGGAAAGTGGTTGCTTATGCCTCGAGACAGTTAAGAGTTCATGAAGTGAACTATCCTACGCATGATTTGGAATTGGTCGTCGTTGTTCATGCTTTGAAAGTGTGGCGACACTATCTTATTGGTGTTCATTGCCGTATATTCACCGATCACAAAAGTTTGAAGTACATATTTACTCAAAAGGAGTTGAATATGAGACAAAGAAGATGGTTGGAATTGGTGAATGATTATGATTTTGAGTTATTGTACCATGAAGGGAAGGATAATGTTGTTGCCGATGCTCTTAGTAGGAAATCTTCTCATTCTTTGAATGCTATGCGGGTATTACCCGATGATCTTTGTGTTGAGTTTCGAAAGTTGAAGTTGGAATTCGTGGAACGTGGATTTGATTATGTTGGTGCTATGACTGCCGAACCTGTTTTCCTCCGTGAGATCCGCGAGAACCAAGTTGATGATCTTACCTACAAGTCTATTCAAGCCAAGCTACTAGAAGGAAAAGCTAAAGATTTCAAGTTTGATGACAAAGTTGTTCTTCGATTCCATGGCCGTTTATTTGTTCCTAGTGCTCTTGGTTTGAGAAAGCGAGTTCTTGATGAAGCTCACCTTTCCCCTTATTCTATTCACCCCGGAGGTGATAAGATGTATAAAGACTTGAAGCTACAATTTTGGTGGCCGAATTTGAAGGGCGATGTTGTGTCTTATGTTGGAAGATGTCTTACTTGTCAACAAGTGAAGATTGAACACAAGAGACCCGGTGGATTGCTACAACCTTTGGATATTCCACTATGGAAGTCGGAATCTATTTCTATGGATTTTGTCATGGCTTTGCCAAGGACCGTTGGAAGTAAAGATGCCGTTTGGGTTGTTGTTGATCGTTTGACCAAGTGTGCTAGGTTCATTCCGATCAAAGAGACTTGGAGTTTAGATCGACTAGCGAAAGCCTATGTTGATGAGATTGTTAGATACCATGGTGTTCCCAAGGAAATTATATCCGACCGAGATCCGAGGTTTTGTTCGAGATTTTGGAAGGCTTTACAAGAAACAATGGGTAGTAAATTGTTGATGAGTACCGCATTTCATGCCGCTACCAATGGTCAGACCGAGAGGACTATTCAGATTTTAGAAGACTTGCTTAGGGCTTGTGCACTCGACTTCCAATCTAGTTGGGAAAAGAGTCTACCATTGGTGGAGTTTTCTTACAACAATAGTTATCATGCCTCATTCAAGATGGCTCCTTATAAAGTTCTTTATGGAACGAAATGCCGAAGTCCTATATGTTGGAATCAATTGAGTGATGTTCGTGACTTAGGTCCCGATGTTCTTGTTGAAACCATTGATCATATGAAGGTCATTCGTGGTAGAATGAAAGCCGCTCAAGACCGAAAAAAATCTTATGCCGATATCCGAAGAAGACTGTTAGAATTTGAAGTTGGAGATAAAGTGTTCTTGAAAGTATCTCCAATGAAGAGTGTTAAACGGTGTGGTGTAAAGGGTAAATTGAGCCCGAAATACATTGGACCCTTTGATATTGTGAAAAGGATTAGTGCCGTTGCTTACAAGTTGGACTTGCCCCCGAATTTGGCTAAGGTGCATGATTTATTCCATGTTTCTAAATTGAGAAAGTATGTTAGTGATCCAAGCCATGTCTTTCAAGTTGAAATGCCCGAGCTTGAACCGAATTTGTCCTTTGAAGAGAAGCCGATCCGCATCCTTGATCGCAAGGATAAGAAGTTGAGAAGTAAAGTAGGGCCTTTAGTGAAACTCTTGTGGAGATGTTCTAATGTCGATAAAGAGACGTGGGAAACGAAAGCTTCTATGCGTAGTAAATATCCAAGCCTATTCGATTGAGGTATCTTTCTTTCGCTCAAGTTTCGAGGGCGAAACTTTTTAAAAGGTGGGGTGATTGTAAGACCCGCAATTGTACCCTATTTTTATAGTAAATATATTATACGGATAGTTTTCAGCGAAATTTAGTTTTAGTTTAGAATTAAATTTCCCATGTCTAATTTAGAATTTCCGAGTTCGTAATTGGACTTTACGCGAGATTTCGAGTAAGTTACGTCTTAAGGCGTAATGGGCTTTTTCCCATATGTTTTCCACTTACTCCTTCATATACTCTCCCTCATAACCCTAACTCCCTCACATTCAACCTTCTTCCTCACCAAGTAAACCCCAAATCCCTAACATCCATATTTGATCCATCTTAGAATCGTCACTACTCATTCATTTCTCGCTCAAATTCACCTAAGTTCGTCTTATTCTTTCCCTCTCATCGTCCTCTATCTGTATTGGTAATAAAATTACCGTCTTTCTCGCTTTTCAATTTATCCGTCTTTCTCAAGGTGAATTATATTAATCTTTTATTATCTAATTGTAGGTGGTGACCTCCAAGACCCCGACAAAGACTACTTCTTAATAGAAGAGGACATCGGCGCGGATTGAAGACGCGAAAAGGTAACAGTGAAGGGTTAATCGATATCATTTACGTGTTTTATGTGTTTTCTATGTTAGTGATCGTATTTAGAATATGATTAGTAATCTTAGGAATTGTGTAGTTGATGATGGTTGTTGTTAATTGATGATTGATATGAGAATTGATGATTTGTGATGATAGATGATGTTTGTGTTATGATAAGCCTTAGTGAAATTGTGAATTTCGGGTGTTATTGCCTGAGACCAGGACGCTGGCAGCGTCGTGTGGACGCCGGCAGCGTTCCCTGGTACTGGCAGCGTTTCGTGCTGCCAGTTTTTCCCTTTTGTTGAGCACCTTCACTTTCGTTGACCCTTTGAATTGTAGTCACGCCTCGACTTTCCTTGACCCTTTGGACTTGGTCTTTTTGCATTGATGATTTATTTGAAACCCACTCCCATTTCTCGGGTCTCGGGTCTCGGGTTTGACTTTGACTTTTGTTGACTTCCGGGTTTGCCTCTAAAAGTTGACTTTAAATATCAATGTTTTGAATATATGATAATCACTTCGCTTGTATCGCATGTTTTGTGACGGTTTTTGGTATGTCCCACTTTGAGTCGTTTTTACACATGTTACTGTTTGAGCACGAATTTTATATGTGCTTTTTACTCTCATTCCCTTGGCTACCTCCACGTTCGTAAGGCTGGAATGTCGGAACGGGGAGTGTATCCTTACTGCTTGATTGCATGTGTTAGTGGGCATATGACGACGTTGTTGGGAGGCGAACGCTTTGCGTTGATCGACCCGGCCGTCAAATGTTGTATACTTGCGAGGTGGTGTCATTACATGTAGCGTACCGCTTGTTTATGTTGCTTGTGCCCTTTCCGCCTCTTTCGTGAAGGTTGACCGAATTTGGGGTACTCGGCTTCTATTTGGTTGACCGAGTCTTGGATGCGAAACGTTTATCGCATGTCGAACCGGAAAATGTTATTTCGAGAGTCTGGCCAAGTTTAGACTAGGATCGGATATTTATATCGTCGTCCTACCAGGAGGAATTGTGTCTACATATACGAAATGTTAATTGTGTATGAGTTCAGGGCAATGTTTATCCCGTGGATGCGATTTTAATCATAACGGCAATGTACATGGTGCTAGTGCGTGTCATTTACCGTAAGAGATGTTGTCAACATATTGTACGTTTGGGATGGATGATTAAATGATTGATTATTTGTGATTATTGGATGATTTGGCATGGTTTGTTTGTCGAGTCTCAATCTTATCAAACTTATGCCGCTAACGGTGAGATGCAAGCCCTAGTGAGTGTATATGGTTGCCTAAGAGTGTCTTCCCCGTGTCTATCTATAGCATGATGGTTACGGTTTTGTACTTCATGTACTCTTATCTTTATATATTGAATTGCCTATTTATCCTTCTAGTATTTCATAAGTATATCTATATATGCATGCTCCTACTTTTGTATTTCTGTTTATGTACGTTTAATGTGATATGGCTGGGAGAACCCGGAGTTACTCCCCACTGACTGTGGCGTTCATGTTTTTTATGGATGAATAGGTTGCTTGATTGGATGGCTTTTTGCTTGTGGTATTTTGGGTTCGGGTGTGAGCTAGCGGGCGTTGGCCTGGATGACACACCTCTCGATGATTTTTAGCTAGTTGCTAATAACTTTGTTGTTGGATAACATTTTGAGAGACTACGTCTCTTGTAGTATTTTATACTTTGGTTTGTAATTATTGACATTCCTCATACCTTTCTATTTGCATATAAAAAGTTTTAAAAACATCGTATTTTCCGCCATATAAATCACATGCTTGTTATGTTTTATTTCCGCATTCGCGAGGGTTGTCACATATACGATATGGATAGGTAGCGTACCTAATTTGTAATTTATCCGTATGAAACAAGTGCTCAATAATCCTACGTTAACCACGAGAACAAAGCATTTATGGCTCGTAATGCTGTCTTTCAATAAAAAAAATACGATTATTTCTTGATAAGACAGAGTGGGAGAAAATGTTTCAAGAGCCACAAACTGAGCATATACTCCGGAAAAAGTTTACTCATTGCTTGTTCAGTAGTTGTTTCTTCGGAACCTAAGAGGTCAGGTGGAATTTTATCTCTCCTTAATAGTGATAAATTCTAATCTGTGACTTATGAAAAACTGTTTCTAGTCCCAACTTCTTGCTATGGGTTAGAGTCATGCAATTCGTAATGGACTCCATGCATGATGGTCAGGTATGTGACCTGGTAAATTTTACTTGAAGAAGTACGAACTCTTTAATGTAAATTGATTTTTAAGATCGAAATTTGCATGGATGAACATTAAAATGTTTTCAAGGTAAATTGGTAGCCAAAGAGTTTTGCACCAACCTTAATCCTTCGATCCATTCGAATATACTTAGCGATTACAACATTTCATAATAGTATGATGACAATTGGATCTCTAGAACCACCTTCTTGAATACGATTCTCGAAGAGGTAGAATATTTTATATCCACCTATGGGTTCGTAGATCCTAATTATCCTATGTTTATTTTGCAAGCTTAAAAGGATGTCTTAAGTAAGCACTAAAGAGTTGGAATTAGTGTGTCAGTTATGTTGTAAAATATTTCTCGATATCTCGTGGAATTATGTTGAATACATGAAATTTAGTGGGAGTAATATAGTTTTCATCAGTCTTATATGTGGAGACATATTGATCATTTTAGATAATGGAAGATTTTGGAGAAGTAGAATACATCTTTTAGATATCTGGATTTATGTTGATAAATCGAAAAGGATATTAGCGTTGAGTCAAAATTCTTATATTGATAAGATCTTTGACTAGTTCAAGGAAGTTTAACACATGATAATTGATTTCTTTTACTTCCGCTGCGGGATCAATTATATACGCTATGATGTATACTCAATCCGACATTTCGCATGCTTTGAGTATGACAAGTCGTTTGCAATCAAATCCAAGTGAGAGTCACTTGATAGCCATAAAGAACATCCTTAAGTACTTGCTAAGGACTAAATATATGTTCCATGTGTTTGGAGTTTACAGTGAGTTGTGTGTAAGAGGTTACACAGACTTCAGTTTCCAAACAGATTAAAGTGATTTGAAATCACGAACTGACTGTATTTTATAGAAGATTTATCTGTTGGAAAAGTACCAAGCAGAAAGAACTGTTGGAAAGGTTCCAAGTAGGAGTGACATTTCCAAATATAAATGTCATGTATCCGATGGAAATGTTCCAGGCAGTTTATCATTGGAGGGACTAGAAGTAGTTCCTATAACTGTATATCCTATATGATTATACTGGTAAAACAGTGGGAGCTACCTTTAGGCTAAAGGGCCTAAATATGGATTCAGATCTAGACACGTACTCAGAAATTTTTATGTAATATGAGATTACGTAGACAAAGCGAAATAGCAATCAAAAAGATGGGAAAGATGCAAGTATTGCTAATCCATTAGCTATGCTTTTGCAAGCTGAACATGATAGTCATGTCATTTCAAAGGGGATTAAAATGTATACATGAATTGCTAGAGATTATGAGATATGAAATTATTGATAGCGTATCAATTTTTCCAAATATTAGATAATCGCATTCATTGTTAGAGTTTCATTAAAAACTCCTTATTTAGTCCGACTAAATTTTAATACTTTGTTTATCCGAATTGGTTGAAAGAAAAGTTGAACCCAATTCAAGTGAACATGATGAACTTAGTGTTTTTTCCCTAGTCACTCATTTGAGGTGACGTCTCGAAGTGACTCGATTGTAAGTCGATCGATGGTTGGTTCAGCACCATGAGGTCATGGAGATGACTGGTTATTTACATAGACAGACTGTTGAGACACTCTGTCGGGCAGTGACCATATATAATAGAGTCCCTTATCAAAATTGTTGAAGCCTGGTCGTGGCGGGGATTTCTATTTTATTCCTATGAGTTGATTCTTTAGACTGGCGACCATTTACCTGAGTCGGTGTAGTTTCCGATTGACTATGGTTTTTGTCCTAGGTCGTGCCGCGAAAGGAGGCCGATAAACATTTTCTGGGTCATGGTGATCTGCATCATACAGTGTAAGATGAGTCAATAGAAATTGTCCACCCACGTTGGGTAGTAACATCTTCGGGCCACTCGATGAGTACTAACTGCAAATGCGTGGCCACGATCGGAAGAGATCTCTGGTAGATTTTCCAGTCAGACAGTTACTCTCCCAGATCGAGAAAACCACTCTATTTAAAATTGTTAATCACAAGTGCGACCTGTAAGACACCTTGCGACGAGTGGGAGGATGTGACACAAAAGAGACAAGAGAATCGGCAGCACACAACTTGTCGAGACAAGTGGGAGATATTGTTGGAGTAGGAATCCTCCACAATAGTGTTGCTACATGCACAACTTGTATCGGACAAGTGAGAGATTGTTGGTGTAAGTGTCCTCCACAATAGTGTTGGAGTAGGTGTCCTCCACAATAGTGCGCCACATAATAAATCTTATCATGGAATATAATTGGGATAATTATTGACTATATATATGATTAGTCAGTTGATTAACGTAAATCAATAACGGTTGGCTGACTAGAGTTTGACGTTATTGTCGTTTGACGGCGGTGATCAACTGATCCCTTTCGGTCACACCTAAAGGATGAAATCCAAATAGTAACTAATTATTTGTATACGATACAGTTAATTAGTACATTACATATATTCGATATGTACGAGAGTTAATTGTTAGAAATTGAGTTAAGAACTCAAATTCGATTAAGCTTATTTTTCAATTATGCGATAATTGACTAATAAATTTATATCTTATTTTAATACGATTAAATAAGATTTAACTTAGTAATTAATCTTTAAATTACTAAATTAGTTGAGGTTTTGAGATAGAGGTAATTAGTTAATTATATTTACAAGGAGTTGTAAAATAAATAAACTAAGCATTGTGGGACCCATTATATATGGATATAATGGTAAAATATTACTTAAAATGTTAAGTACATATTATTTATTTAATTGAGTCATATAATTGTTATATGATCAAATTAAAACTTAATTATACAAGATAATTAACCATATGATAAATAAGTATTTGTGAGACAAATATCAAAAATCAAAATGGACCAAACTAGGCCATAATGGACCGGTTTTGGTAGTAGTTACATGGTGATGATTTTGTTCTTATTTTTACTATTTAGTTACTTATGATAGTGACATAACAAGTAGAAATAATCATCATATATACTACAACACTCCACTCTAATGCATGTGACAAAATTGAGCAAAATAATAGTCCATATTTGGACTATGACATACGGCCAAATGGCCTATATTATGAACATTTTGTGTTCATTTTATACTTGCTTAATTTTGTGCATTTGTCATACTTCTTTCTAAAATCCTTCTTCTCACTAAAACTCTCATATACTAATATTTACTAAGTATTACTAGTGTAGTAATATAGTCATAATCTTAGTAGAATAATATCTATCTTATTATC
>JAIUZE010049125.1:0-10471 GCA_022085475.1 Heliosperma pusillum
GAGTCTTGGATGCGAAAACGTGTATCGCATGTCGATCGGGAAAACGTTTATTCCGAGAGTCTGCAGGTTTAGACTAGGAAGGATATTTATATCGTCGTGGCACCAGCGACGAGGAAATTAGTCTCTATTACGAAATGTTTGATCGCGTGATGAGTTCAGGGAAGACGCTGTATCCCGTGGATGCCTTTAAGTCATACTTGCCATTACACGATGCTAGTGCGTTTCATTTACCGTGAGAGTTGTCGTCTTGTGTCGTCGTCTTTGAATGCGTGATTTCATGATATTGTTCATGGTCATTGCATGATTGGACACTGTCAATGTCTTGGTTCGTGAATGGATGATAATATGTTGGATTTAATGTGATCATCGCATGACTTGACTTGGTTTGTCTGTCGAGTCCTAATCTTATCAAACTTATAACGCTAACGGTGAGATGCAAGCCCTAGTGAGCGTATTCGGTTGCCTAAGAGTGTCTTCCCCGAGTCTTTGAATAACATGATGGTTTCGGATTTGATTTCCATATGATCTATTCATTATATATTGGATTGCCTATCTATTCTTATCGCAACTCACATGGATATCTATATGTGCATGATTTTACTTTTGTATTTCCTTATATGTACGTTAAATGTGATATGGCTGGGAGACCCCGGAGTTACTCCCCACTGACTGTGGCGTTCATGTTTTTCATGAATGAACAGGTTGCTTGCTTGGATGCCTTTTTGGATATGATGTTTTGGGGTTCGGGTGTGAGCTAGCGGGCGTTGTCCCTGGAAGTTTTCACCTCTAGACGATATTAGCTAGTCTTGCTAAACACTTGTTCTTTGCTAACATTTTAAGAGACCCTGTCTCTTTGTTGTATTTCGTAGTTAGTTTGTAATATTTTGACACTCCTCGTGTTATATATCTTGCATGTTTAAAGGTTTTTAAAAATACCGTATTTCCGCATATTATTTCACATGCTTGAATGTTTTATATTTCCGCATTCGCGAGGGTTGTCACACTAGGTCATAATTGTTAGTGCCTTGAAAAATGAAAAAAACATTTAATAGATAGAAAAATGTAAAACGATTTATAAAATAAAATTTTTAATCTTTACTACAACGACTTATATTATGGAACGGAGGGAGTGAGTATGTATTATAGTGTTCTTGGATTACTTAAAAAAAATAGACGGTAGAAAATAGCAGTTGGAATCAAAGTAAAAGTTGGCTTAATGAAGCATGAAAAATGTATGTGCTTTTATATATAGTTATATAGAGGATATGAATTAGTTTAAAAAAACATTTTGAACATTTTTTGTTTTAATAAAGAGTATGGAGTAAATTTATAATAATATAAAATATTATTTTTTTGTAATCTAATTGGTGAAAAAATTAACATTAAATATTCGACATTTATATAAATTTTGGTTATTGATGTGGGAGTAAAAACTAATGCAATTGTTTTAGAAAATAGAAAATAGATAGTGGGGTGATGTCACATGATATCATTAGATGGTTGAAAGGTGAAATGAGAATAAGGTGGCTTAACCAAAATGCAAGAAATGTTCTTTGTGACAACCCTCGCGAATGCGGAAATAATAAACAAACAAGCATGTGAATTATATTGCGGAAATAGGTAGTTTTTAAAAACTTTTATACATGCAAGTTAAATAAAACGAGGAGTGTCAAAATATTACAACTAAGTGCGGAAAATCACAAAGAGACGGAGTCTCTCAAAATGTTAACAAAGAACAAGTGTTTAGCAAATAAGCTAAAATCGTCTAGAGGTTAATCTTCCAGGGACAACGCCCGCTAGCTCACACCCGAACCCCAACACATCATATCCAAAAAGGCATCCAAGCAAGCCACCTGTTCATTCATGAAAAACATGAACGCCACAGTCAGTGGGGAGTAACTCCGGGTTCTCCCCGCCATATCACATTAAACGTACATATAAGGAAATACAAAAGTAAAAGCATGCATATATAGATATCCATGTGAGTTGCGATAAGAATAGATAGGCAATTCTATAGATAATGATAAGATCATGTGGAAATCAAATCCGTAACCATCATGCTATTCAAAGACCCGGGGAAGACACTCTTAGGCAACCGACTACGCTCACTAGGGCTTGCATCTCACCGTTAGCGGTATAAGATTGATAAGATTGAGACTCTACAGACAAACCAAGTCAAGTCATGCGATGATCACAATAAATCCAACATATTATCATCCATTCACGAACCAAGACATTGACGGTGTCCAATCATGCAATGACCATGAATAATATCATGAAATCACGCATTCAAAGACGACGACACAAGACGACATCTCTCACGGTAAATGAAACACACTAGCATCGTGTACATGGCAAGTATGATTAACAGGCATCCACGGGATCACATTTCCCTGAACTCATACACGATCACATTTCGTATATGTAGACTATTTTCCTCCTGGTAGCACGACGATAATAATACTGTCCTAGTCTAAACCTGGCCAGGATCTCGGAATATAACGTGTTCCGATTCGACATGCGATAACATTTCGCATCCAAGACTCGGGCTTACAATATATATGCCGAGTACCCCAAATTCGGTAGATCAATTCACGAAAGAGGCGGAAAAACAGCTCAAGCCTCATAACAAGCGGTACGCTACATGCAAATAACACCACCTCGCAAGTACACAACATTTGACGGCCGGGTCGAACAACGCATAGCGTTCAACTCCCAACAACGTCGTCGTATGCCACTACACATGCAATTAAGCAGTAGGATACCTCTCCGTTCCGACATTCCAGCCTTACGAACGGGAAGGTAGCCAAGGGAATGAGAGTACAAAGCACAAGACAAAATAGTGCTCAAACCGTATCATTTTTAAAAACCGACTCAAAGTGGGACATAGCAAAAACCGTCACAAAACATGTGATACATGCGAATGAAAATATCATATATCCAAAACATGAATCAATACATGATACCCAAGCATTAGACCAAGTTTAAGAAGCATAATAAATAAGAAACATAGATAACTCTCCAAAACAACAAGTTTGGAAACTAACTTAAACAAGGGTTCACTTCAAACTGTTATAACTATAGTTCTAGATATGGGAATTCAGAAATTCTAAGTCGAAGTGATAGCTTATCCTTTTACGGTTCCAACGAGTGGTCACAAGCCCAAGACAAGCAAGTAACGAAGGAGATATGAGCATTCTACCAAAAAGGGTCGGTGCTGTGAATTTGCACGAGTCCACCCAAGAACAACAACCCATTTCCATCATTTCCAATATTCATAATTTACTTCTATCAACTAACAACAATCAATATTCATCATCAAAAATCATCAAATAACAACAATCATAAATCATAACATGATTCCTAAGCTCCTAATCGTAGTCTAAATACGATTTCTAACATATAAAGCATGCAAAACACGTAAATGATACCGAGTAACCCTTCACCGTTACCTTTACGCGTCTTTAAACGGTTACTAAGCTTTCCTAGTAGTCTCCACCTACAATTAGGCAAAATAAGATGAATATACTTCACCTTGAGAAAGACGGATAATTTAAAAAGCAAGAAAGACGGTAATTTTATTACCAATACGGATAGAGGAAGCGAAGAGGGGAAGAATAAGACGAACTTACGTGAATTCCGTCAAAGAACGAATGATCTATGCGAATTATAAGATCGAAATCAAGAGGGGTTTAGGTTTTGGTAGTTTGATGAGGAAGAACGAGTAAGTGGAAAATGAGGGAAAAATAGGTTATGAGGGAGTATAAGTAAAGGGTGAGTCGGAAAGTCAACAAAAGTCAAAGACGGCTTAAAAGTCAAGAAAATTCAAAGACGACTTAAAATTCAAGAAAAGTCAAAGACGACTTAAAATTCCAGAACAAAAGTCAAAGACGACTTAAAATTCAAGAAAAGTAAAGCCGACTTAAAAATTAAAGAAAGTCAAAACTCGACTCAAAGTCAAGAAAAGTCAAACTCACTCAAAGTCAAGAAAGTCAAAACTCGACTCAAAAGTCAAGGGAAAATGTCAAATCGCCTTAAGACGGGAAAATTTCCTGGAATCTCGCGGAAATTCCAAATACGAACTCGAAAATTCTAAATTCGACTCGAAACATTAAATTCTAAATTAAAACTTAAATTCGCTGAAAAGTATCCGTAAAATATTTTCACTATAAAAATAGGGTACATTTTCGGGTGTTACAATCACCCCACCTTTTAAAAAGTTTCGTCCTCGAAACTTGAGAGTAGAAAAGAAAAGTTATAGGGACCAATTCGTTTTCTCCAAATTGGTATTCAAAACATTTTCAAGGAAATGTATTTCAAAAGCATGACATTTTCCAAAAAGGTATAGGAAAAGTTTTCGAAAGTAACTCTCTTTTTCTGTGGAACGAAATTTGTTCTTGTCGTGCACACAAGGACACCAGCATTCCAAAGTAAAGACAAGATTAAAATTAAATCATACGTTGATAAGTGCAGAACCAATCATTAGACGTCTCAAATAACAAGTTCTAGCATCCAACCAAACGCAAAATCCAGTATAAGAGCAACCTAAATCCAGTTTCGAAAAATGAAAGTAGAAATTTCATTTCTAAAACTCTTTTAAAAGGATAAATGTGAAATCCATCGTGAAAATTTGAAAATTTTCTAAATTCGTACACTCAAGACAACCAAGCATTGCACACACATAAAAGTAATTTGAACATCAAACTCACAATCATGGTAATAAAAGATAAACACAACGAGTAAAAAGAAACAAGGAGGCTTATCGAAACAAGTAATAGCGGAAAGAAGGACAATGTCCAAAGAATAACAAATTGAATAAGCGTCAATTTGAAAGGCAAAGGGAGAAATGAACGACAAAGCAATTGCTCAAAAGGGGAAGAAAACCTAAGAACCAAACACTCCACTCAAATACAAAAGTCATCATAGTCAATTTCTCGGGCATTTTCGCCAAACCCAAATTATAGCCTCATCATTCTAAGGGCTTATCCAATTAACATCACAAACATCGTTAATAAGCTAGTCCTCAAAAGAATGTAACTCATCTCGGTCATACCTTAACCGCTTTCAATCATTAGATTCTACAAAATCCGTAACAATCATCAGGTCAAACTACGAACCCGAATATCTAGTATCCAACTAGCATTAACTAAGGTCTATCGACAAGGGAAAATCCACAATTAAATAATCCACATGAAAGATTCCTAAATGTATTCGAACATACCTAGTCCAGTCAATGATTACACTCAAATCCACAAGCATAAATAATTATATCTAGAAAAGCATAATTACCACTAATCATAAGATGAATGGGCTCACCATTCCAATTCTTCGATTCAAAGTACTTCAAGGCTTAATATCCTAAACTTAAAGAAATTTCTCTTTTACAAACCATCAAAACCTCAAGAGAGATCAATTACAAATTCCAAGTCCTAAATGGCCAAGGACATGGCGATGATACAACTATTCAAATCATCCAGCTCAACTATAACTCAAGATGCATCGATCTTCACTTATGAAAATATTCCTCAAAATATGGTGACCCGTCTTAATTACCAAAGCAAAGTCTCTTTTAGAATCCAACATTTACAGACATCTAATCCCCAAATGGTCTCCAAGGTAACTATTCCAATATCTCGAAACAACGAACTATTATCATGATCCACTCAATTCTCACAATACCACTACAATACCAAACTCCAAATCTAAAACCACTACGAGAGGATATATTATCACTATTAGGATTCCTCCTAGAGCTTAAGTCCTATTTCCCATGATCAAATACAACATGAAATTGACTCAATCCAAATACATATATTCTAGCTAAAGAATCCCAAAATACATGACATTGATTTTCTAAGCCAAACAAACGAGACATCCTATCCACTAGAGGAAAGAGGAAGCAGCAACGAGATAGAAAACGATAAGGAATCTCAAAGAGAACACGGGAATAAATAAGGCACGAGATTACAAGAGAGGAGCGCTGAAAATAACGAGGTCAAGAAAGAGACAAAGCAGATAGTAGAGTTATGAAGCTATCCGAGTAAAGGAAAAGATAAGAGAAAACAATTTCCTAGGAATCGGCTTAGTAGGAACTTGCATGAAAGGAAATAGAAAGAGATAATGGCATGAGCAAAAGGTTTAAGGTTTAATCCACAAAATTTCTCCTTTCAGACTTAGGGTGATAGTAAAGCAACTCATCCCAAGCAAAGGTCTCTTACAAGGGACCATCGTACCACAATATTCAAAGTAAGGTACACCTAGATTTAACAAATCGATTACAACCCAATTCATCCGCCCTTTCATTTCACACGGATTCCCAATTGCGGAATTGTAACTCAAGTATAGTAACATTCTCTAAATTCCAAAATTTGACACGCTCTCAAAGGTTTCAAAAACCGAAGAACCAATAAGGAATTTTCCATACTAATCTCTTTTCAACTCCTATGGCCACAAGGTAGAACACCTAACAAAACGTCATTATCAACATCATATAACCCACGAGTTCATTATTAACAAAGTACAACATCAAGTCAAACATCATCATTAACGTCCCATGGTATTTCCATCATAACTCACATCATAATCCTCAAGTAATATGGTTCAACTTACAACGAAACCTTACTACTTCAAACAAGTCTCCGATACCATAAGATAAGCTTATATCTTTAAATCCAAGAACTATAGCCAAAAGCTTTTCCACCAAGCCTATACTCACAAACACACAAAAGGAAACCACAAGACGTCACTAAATCTCAAAAGCATTTTACAACTCAAGGCCTCATTCAAACTCCTAAATTCAAAAGAATAAATCGCTAATGGGTTAAGAAGTCATAGCCAACTCATTCGACCTTACACCATCGAATATCATGAACTAATTACACACAAGTCATGACAAGCATCAAGCATTAAAATCATCAAACTTATCCTACTACTTTTCCTTAGAGTTACAACCAATCATCCATATAGGGTGAATTAAGATCTACACCATTTTCCTCAAATCACAAATTCATTCTAACAACACTAATATTCCACAAAATTTCAAGTTCTTCCGACCAAGTACGATATGCCACAAACAAAAAGGGTAAGGTGTCCACAAGAATGTTACAAGAGGAAGGTAAGGATACCAATTGTAAGATGGAGGAACTATCAAGAGTAATTTCCAAGAGGCAAACAATTTGGAAAAGAAAGAAGCACTTAGATAGAAAGAAGAGAGCATAATACATTAAGAACGAGAGAATACATCGATGAGGAAGAAATACACTTAAATTAGGTTTGTAAATCTTCAATCTTCGGTAGAGAATACTTCTCCTAGGTAACACATGATCCACCTTAAGACGGTAGATACAAACAAACATAACATCACTCAACACAATCAACAAACAAGTTAGAACCTAACAAACATCAAGTACACCAAGACTACCAAGTAAAGTCCTTAATTTCTACCCATCTCTCATTATTATTTCAAGGTCAAGTAGTTTAAGTTTAGGGTTCACGTTGTGTGTCCGGGGAGCGATAAAAAAATTAAAAAGCTCGGAGATTAACACAATGTGACAAAAACCCTCGCGAATGCGGAAATAATAAACAAACAAGCATGTGAATTATATTGCGGAAATAGGTAGTTTTTAAAAACTTTTATACATGCAAGTTAAATAAAACGAGGAGTGTCAAAATATTACAACTAAGTGCGAAAAATAACAAAGAGACGGAGTCTCTCAAAATGTTAACAAAGAACAAGTGTTTAGCAAATAAGCTAAAATCGTCTAGAGGTTAATCTTCCAGGGACAACGCCCGCTAGCTCACACCCGAACCCCAAAACATCATATCCAAAAAGGCATCCAAGCAAGCAACATGTTCATTCATGAAAAACATGAACGCCACAGTCAGTGGGGAGTAACTCCGGGTTCTCCCAGCCATATCACATCAAACGTACATATAAGGAAATACCAAAGTAAAATCATGCGTATATAGATATCCATGTGAGTTACGATAAGGATAGATAGGCAATTCTATAGATAATGATAAGATCATGTGGAAATCAAATCCGTAACCATCATGTTATTCAAAGACTCGGGGAAGACACTCTTAGGCAACCGAATACGCTCACTAGGGCTTGCATCTCACCGTTAGCGGTATAAGTTTGATAAGATTGAGACTCGACAGAAAAACCAAGTCAAGTCATGCGATGATCACAATAAATCCAACATATTATCATCCATTCACGAACCAAGACATTGACGGTGCCCAATCATGCAATGACCATGAACAATATCATGAAATCACGCATTCCAAGACGACACAAGACGACAACTCTCACGGTAAATGAAACGCACTAGCATCGTGTACATGGCAAGTATGATTAACAGGCATCCACGGGATAAACATTTCCCTGAACTCATACACGATGTACATTTCGATATGTAGCCACTAATTGCTCATGGTTGGTAGCACGACGATATAAAATATCCGGTCCTAGTCTAAACTGGCACGGATCCTGGAATATAACGTTTTCCGATTCGACATGCGATAAAAACGTTTCGCATCCAAGACTCGGTCTTACACATGACGCCGAGTACCCCAAATTCGGTAGATCAATTCACGAAAGAGGCGGAAAAGAGCTCAAGCCTCATAACAAGCGGTACGCTACATGCAAATAACACCACCTCGCAAGTACACAACATTTGACGGCCGGGTCGATCAACGCATTGCGTTCAACTCCCAACAACGTCGTCGTAGGCCCACTACACATGCATTCAAGCAGTAGGATACCTCTCCGTTCCGACATTCCAGCCTTACGAACGGGAAGGTAGCCAAGGGAATGAGAGTACAAAGCACAAGACAAAATAGTGCTCAAACCGTATCATTTGTAAAAACCGACTCAAAGTGGGAACATACCAAAAACTGTCACAAAACATGTGATACAAGCGAATGAGAATATCATATATCCAAAACATAAATCAATACATGATACATAAGCATTAGACCAAGTTTAAGAAGCATAATAAATAGGAAACATAGATACCTCTCCAAAATAACAAGTTTGGAAACTAACTAAAACAAGGGTTTACTTCAAACGGTCATATCTAGAGTTCTAGACATGCTATTACATAAATTCCAAGTTGAGGTGATATCTTATCCTCTTACAGTTCCAACGAATGGTCACAAGCCCAAAACAAGCAAGTAACGAAGGAGATATGGTCATTCTACCAAAAAGGGTCAGTGCAGTGAAACTGCACAAGTCACGACCGTGACTTGTATTTCAAAACGGATAGAGGAAGGTAATAGGAGAAGAATGAGACGAACTTACGTGAATTCTATCAAGGAACGAAAGAGCTAGGATGATTCAAAGATCGAAAAATGCTATGGAGGCAAGGGTTTGATTTCTTAAGGAGGAAGAAAAGTTTTGGTTTGTGTTGAAATGAATTAGGTTAAGGTTAGAAGGGAGTATAAGTAAAGGGTGAGTCGGAAAAGTCAACGAAAGTCAAAGGCGGCTCAAAATTCAAGAAAAGTCAAAGACGACTTAAAAGTCAAGAAAAGTCAAAGATGACTTAAAAGTCAAGAAAAGTCAAAGACGCCTTAAGACGGGATTCTCATGGAATCTCGCGGAAATTCCAAATACGAACTCGGAAATTCTAAATTCAACTCGGAACATAAAATTCTAAATTAAAACTTAAATTTGCTGAAAAGTATCCGTAAAATATTTTCACTAGAAAAATAGGGTACATTTCCGGGTGTTACAAGCTCAGTAGATTCTAATTGGATTTGAATAATTGGGATTTGTTACTCGAAGTTTCATGATTATGAAGTATTTTTGTAGGAATTCGGATGATTTAAAATGATGAGTTGCAAAATGGGTAAATTGTATTCTCTTGAGGATTTGGTTTATTAGTAGAGTAAGTGATATCGAATTCTTGTAGATCTTCGTGCCGACTTCATCGTGACTCTTCATATCCCTAAGAGTTCGATTTGTTTCGTTTTTGCGTGTTTTGTATATATTTTGTTATCGTGATTTGTGAACTTTATGCTCGAGTCGCTCTATGTACGTGTAATGTGTTCTTATTTTGATTTTATCTTTGAGAAAACCTTCAAATTTCCATATTATATTTCTAATTTAACGTTTCAAAGAAGTCTAAAGATGGTTTGTGTATCCTCTTTTTGGAGAAAATGGATTTCTTTTGCTTTTATATTTGGATTTTGCGTTTGGTTGGATGTTTGCACTTGTTATTGGAGACGCGTCTGATAACTAGTCCTGCACTTACTAACGTTGTTTTGAATTTTGATTTCACTATTTCGACTTTGCTTTTTGGATAATTAGAGTTCTCGTTCGCGACGAGCATTCTTGAGATCCGTAAGTAAAGTTTCACACTTATGAAAATTCTTCTTTAAACCGTTTTCTAGATGAACTTCGTTTCATAAATATTTTTTCCCTTATAAAAGTTTCGTATTAATTTTGAAAACCGAATCTTGTCCTTGA
>JAIUZE010049126.1:0-12489 GCA_022085475.1 Heliosperma pusillum
AGGTCTGATCAGTCTAGGACTAGGATGTTTTCCTACCTTGTGGTATCGCCTCGAGTTACAGATGACTATTGACGGTTCTAAGAACTTATGCCTGTTTGTAGAAGTATTGGTCTTTCATGTTGTATGATTCTATGAGTTTTAGAAGGTGAGATGCAAGCCGGCTAAGACTGATAGAGTTTGGATTCCCGATTGTTAACTGATTCACATGATTACGTGTGATTAGGGTTTGAGTGTATCAGGGCCATGTTACGTGGTAACCGCTGAGCCAGCATACCAGCTTCCCTACCTCGAGTTATATTTTATTATCGGATTCACATGATAGCTTTCATATGATAGGTTATATGTTAGTTATTTGTTTCATAACATGAAAAGCATATCCTATATGTTTAAGTTTTGTATTTTCCATATACATTGCTTTTATGTTATTCATGTTTCATTAAACTCGACATTTCGTGGCTGGGAGAACTCGGAGTTACTCCCCACTGACTGTGGCTTCCGTGTTTATATTTTAATGCGGTCGAACAGGTGGTGAATGCATATTTGGGGTACATTGACGAGCTAGCGAGCGAAGTATTACCTTGGACCTATATTCGGTTCTTAGATTGTATATTATTATACACTCTTTTATTTCCGGATTTATACGGGAGATATGTCTCCCGTCTTGTATAATTCTTATGTATAATATAAATTTTCTTTTGTAATGAACCTTTTTATTTATGACACCCTTCGTTATGTTTTATTATCTTTTATGTATTTACAATAAATTTTTTTTCTTTCGACAAATTTGAGGGTGTCACAGTTGGTATCAGAGGCTATTTTGCTCCGACCGACGTTTGTGTACCCTGTATAAATTTAACTTGACCTTAATAAATAATTAAAAACCGTGAATAGAAGGGTAAGATGGGTAGACCTAGGGTTTAGGTTGTAGTCTCTTTGTTCTTGCTAAATGATAAGTACTAATCTGTGTTTGATTTTGCAAGATGCCTCCGAGAATTGACAACACGATCTTAGCAGCTCTTACCGTTATTATCCAAAACCAGCAAAACCAGCAAGCAAATCAGATTCCTAATCCTATTCCCGATCGTGAGAGACACGGGAGTTATAAGTGGGTTGCTTCACAGCTATCGAGGAGCCAAGCCAAAACCTACGATGGCGAAGTTGATCCCGTTAAGCTTTCTGTGTGGTTACGAGAAATGGAAATGAGTTTTTCTCTTTATGATGTCCTTGAAGAGGATAAGGTCCGTCTTGCTTCTCACTTCTTAGAGAAGGAAGCGGATCAGTGGTGGACTCTTTCTGGTCCTACCGCTAAGTTGGAGCCTAATTTTGGGTGGGCTCGTTTCCGTGAGCTCTTGGAAGCGAGGTTTTACCCCGATGAGTTGAGACAACAAAAGCTGAAAGAATTTATGGATTTCAAGCAAGAAAAACTATCAGTTCAGGAGTTTACTACCCGGTTCAATGAGTTGGCTCATTATGCCACTCGACTTATTAGGGTAGAGGAAGACAAAGCCTTCTTTTATCTGGGAAAGCTTTCTCCCCAGATAAAGGGGAAGATCAGTAGAGGTTCTACTTCTTTTGTCTCGATCTATAATGATGCCATTTGGGCGGAGAGTTCTATTCGGGAGATTGCCGAAGAGGCTCGTACTTCTTATGTGGCGCCTAATTCTTATGGCAAGAGACCACTTTATCCTGCTTCCCGACCTTCCTTTTCTCCCTCTTTTCCAAACAAGAGGAGAAACTTTCAGAGTGGACCGGCTAATCAGAGAAACCGTCCATTTGTGCCGAGCCACAACAACGACCTTAAAGGTCGTGTCTGCTTTACATGCAAGATGCCTATTCACCCTGGTGTTGGTTGCTTCAACAAGCCGTTTGTATGCTTTATTTGTTAGAAGCCAGGACACAAGGCGAATGTATTCCTGAGAGGAAGGGTACGGTTTCTACACCCGGTTATTTCTGGGCGACCTAAGGGTCGAATTTTTATTATGAGCCGTGCTGAGGCCGATGCTCAGCCAGACATCGTGACGGGTATGTTCTCAATTTATGAGTTTCCATGTTAATTTTGTTTGATACGGGAGCTTCTTTATCTTTTATTTCAATGAGACTATCCGATAAGTTACCGCTTAAAGCTTCAGTCGGAGAAACTACTCCTATTTCCTTACCGTCCGGAGATGTATTTTCATGTTCTTATCTTCATTCCGACATTCCAATATCCATAAATGGATCTATATTTCCGGCAAATCTTCTGCGGTTTCCTCTTGAAGAGTTTGATATTATTCTGGGCATGGATTGGTTATCTACTTATCATGCTCGATTCGAGTGTCGTGATCAAAAGATTATTCTTAAAAGTCCTTTGGGTGCTCGTGTTTCTTATCAAGGAGTTAGAAAGCAAACAAGTGTGAAGTTTATCTCGGCTATGAAAATGTTGAATGTTTTGAAGAAGGGTCATCAAGCATTTCTATGTGTAGTGACGACTTCTGATTCCTCTCTTCCTTCTTTGAAGGATGTTCCTATTGTTCGAGAATTTCCGGATGTATTTCCCGATGAATTACCGGGAATTCCTCCTGAAAGAGATGTTGAATTCTCTATTGATCTAGTTCCTGGAACTGGACCAATTGCCAAAGCTCCTTATCGTATGGCGCCTTCCGAGTTGAAAGAATTGAGAATCCAACTTGATGACTTAATTGAAAAAGGCTTCATAAGGCCTAGTGCTTCTCCTTGGGGTGCGCCCGTACTATTTGTCAAGAAGAAAGACGGTTCATGGACGAGCTAGCGAGCGAAGTATTTACCTTGGACCTATATTCGGTTCATAGTTTGTATATTATTATACACTCTTTTATTTCCGTATTTATACGGGAGATATGTCTCCCGTCTTGTATATTTCTTTTGTAGAATATTATTTCCGTTTTGAAATGACCCTTTTTATTTTATGACACCTTCGTTATGTTTTATTATCTTTTATGTATTTAAATAATTTTTTTTTCTTTCCGCAAATTTGAGGGTGTCACATTTGGCATCAGCGGAAATCAAGCAAGCAACAAGCAACGGAAGAATCCTAGTATGCCCACCTAGCTAATCAAATTAACTAGATAATTACAAATTCGGAAACCAACTCCTTGGTCCCTTGCCTCTTCACTTGGAACACCTTCCAAAATGGCACCGTCTTGATGGAGTCACCGGTCTTCATAAAAAAAAAATTACAAATATAAAAATATAAAAATTCCTATTATACATTTATTCTATAAAATAAAATTATTAAATTATACAAACCGGCGATACGAGATCGCAATAAAATTAAAACCAAACCGTTATTCCCTTACATTACAGGTAATAACGATTAAAAATAACTAAGCCATACTAGGTACAAAAATTTGCATAAATTATTAAATAAATGACATTTATTCATTCAACCATAAATAAAATAAATTGTTGCAAAATTCATGCCAAAATCGCCCTAAACACATTCATGCTCATTGTATCTCGATTTTACGGGATTTATTGATTTTTAACCATTAAAAGTCAATATCAACATTTAAATCACATTTAAATTCAAACTAATTAAATAAAATGATTTAGAACTCAAACTTAGTTCCTACTAATTTTTTTGGTCATTAATTAGATCGATTTGATTTCATTTGCTAAATATAACGGTTTAATCATAACAACTATGAAATAAACCCAAAATAAAATATAAAGATCATAAAAATTTGAAACCAAAAATTTTTTACATTCTGGAACATATCCAGGAACTATAAAAATAAAAAACATATGCTCAAAAAATTTAAATTAATTTTATGAACAAATAGCTTTGTATTTAATGGTTTTATCAAATAAAAATCATTAAATATAGTAAAACAGTGAAACAAATTATGAAATTTCACCAAGATGATCAAAATGAGAATTTAAAATGTACCAAACAAGACCATAAATGGACGTTTAATTTTTATGAACATTATAATTTCATATTATCGACTTTTATCGTATAAAAATCAATAAACATGCAATACTTAATTATAAGTCACGAAAGTTTACATACAATATGTAAGACATGCATGTTAGATCATATTAAAAGTTCATGGCCAGAATCAACATGAAACTATTTTTAGTTAACTTTTAACTCATAAAATGCATGTTAACTCGGTTTAAAAGTCAAAAATCAAAATAAATAGCAAATCAATCCCTATAATCACGAAATTTGACCATAAACTATTTGAGGTCAGTAGGTATATATGCACCAAAAATTTTCATCAGAATCGTATTTTAACTTAAAATGTTTTGATTTATTAGTTAACTTATAACTTTAATAAAAAATGTCCAAAATGAACATGCATGCTACAAGCTAGCTCTGATACCACATTAAAGTCCATAGACCTTAATTAGACTCCTCTAATTAGATACTAAATTACTTGTTAATTTAATATTTAATGATATATGTAACATGCATGCAAATATAAACACATTTATATAAAAGAAGAAATTTCCTCACATTGATATGGAAATTAAATGGGCACAACAAGAATTCCTTCTTGTTGTTCTTGAGCTATTAATATGGATGAACAAGAATAATCTCCAAACTAGAAGACCTCCTTCAAGTTGCACCAAGATGATACCAAATAATCTACCCTTATTATTAACAAGATAATAAGATAGATATAATAATACCAATATTAGACTATATTACTTGACGGTGCTAAAATACGGTGTCGTTAATTCCGCAAATTAGCTAGGCCAAATAACAATTTATAAAACCAAATCTAGACTCAAACCAACCTAAATAAAAAGGGTAGTAAGGGTAAGAAAAGGATCGAACCCAAGGGAAAGCGGTATTAGCTAAAAATAATCTAATCTAGACTCTTGCAAAATATCAATTAACAAAACTAACAAATCTAATCAAAATTTAAAGCACTAATTACTAATTAAGACACTAATTAAAACAAAGACTTAGATTAATTACAACCTATGATATTCACAATGGAAAACATGTAGGAAAACATAAAAGGGGGAATTTGGGTAAAAAGATGAGTTAACATGAAACATGAGATTCTAGTTTAGGCACTTGCACAAACACCTTCAATGCAATTAACCAAATATGAGAGAAAATACTTAGTGTAACTATCCCAAGTAACACAACAATTAGCAAAGATGACTCCTTTCTACCTCTCCTCTTATTTATCTAATACTACCTCCTAAGAAATAGTCAATATGAATTAAACCACCCAAAATTGACCCTTTACAACTAAATCCACACTTATTAAAACATAAGCATAAACAAATGAGTAAGCTTTAAGCATTCAACCAAAGGATTAAGCTAGAATTATGCAATTCAACATTAAACCATGTAAAAATCACACAACATACAATTTATTTCTCAAAAGACTCAAACTTTTAAACCAAAGATGATGCCTTTCAAGTCTACTTCACACATTCAAGCATAGGGTGACAATTCCTACCAAGAACAAGCATTTATCAAGTAAACAAAATGTCAAGCTAGTCAAACCAAACATTCATTCACTCAACATAAAAGATTAACATAAATAAATTGCATTAAATAAAGAAGAAGAGGATTATAGAGTCATACAATGCTAAAGGTGTGAACTTGTTCAAATTACACCAAGTAATGAAAAGATTAGCTACCCATAGTCTTCATATTACAACCAATCTCTAAATAAAACCAAATTACACGAGCCAAAGTTGAAGAACAAAGTAGAGAATTTCTAAGGAAAAATATGATGTTCAATGCTGTATGCTTGGCTCCCTTCTCTCTCTTCAGTTTTCTGCTTAAATACCCTTGGTCCGCAAACCTAGCGGCCTTGAAAGGTGGGCTTCCAAAAGACAAGACGGAGAAATGAAGAAATCCCGTGCAAAGAAAGGACGCAGGCTGCTTCCTACGACGCATGCTGCGTCGTGATGACGCAGGCTGCGTTGTGCTGACGCAGGCTGCGTCGTATGCTGCCCGATTTCCTTTGCTTTTCCTTCTTGACTTTCGTTGACCCATGGACTTTTTGGCCCCGCCTTGACTTCCATTGACCCATTGGGTTTGGTCTTCATGCCTTGATGAGTCATTGCTAGCCCACTCCAATTTCCGGGTTTTTGGGTCTCGGGTTTCGGGTTTGACTTTCATTGACTTTCGGGTTTGACTCTCAAAATTGACTCAAATTACTAAATAATAACATAAATACTAAAACTAAAGTTAACCTAAAATAACGCTAATGACCCGTAAAAAGTAAAACGAAAGACTCTAAAAAATGCTACTAGACACGACATAATTTGGTGTTGTGAAATACCCCCACACTTGAACTTTTACTCGTCCCGAGTAAAACTCGAGATTAGCAAGGCAAACACAAGTCCAAACATAGCATGCGAAGGCAATGACCTCTCTTCCCTCACCACTACCTTCTTATGTCTCCCTCAAAACACAACCACCTATTAAAACAAAAAAATGACTCAATGTTGTTTTAACACTCTTCCCTTACCTCTTCCTACTTATAACTCCCTCTTAACAAGACTCGACACACCACCAACTCCGACTCAATTCACATAATTCCTCCCTTCTTATAGCTCCCAAGAATGTAGTATGACCATCTTTGCCTTATCCCAAGGCATAGCGAGATGTCCTTCATCACCAAACTCCATGCAACTCCACTACTTATACCACCCCCTTATTACTCCACTAGTGTAATGCATGGCTACTTGGTTGGCCCCAAACTACACAATTTGCACAACCAAGCAACCACCAATAGAAATCCACCAATTTGGAATTAAATTTGTGACTCAAAATAGAAATAAAGGAAATCCTAAGCTAGCCTCCTTCCAATTCCCTCCTTATCACTCCCTTCTTATGCCTCCAAAATCCTCATCATAGAAAGTATTATGCTCAAATTTTTTTTTCATTTTTCATTTTTTCATTTTTTTTTCTTGAAAATCACTCATTTTGCCTAAGGTGCCCTTTCGAGTTTTCACCTTAGCTTTTCCTTTCCTCTCATTGGTGGCTCGCATCTCGATTTTTCATTTTGCCCGGAATGCCCTTTCGGGTTTTCATTCCGTCCTCGACCACCTTCCCAATCTTGCCTAGGTGCCCACCCTTGTGGGTTTTCACCTAGCCGGGATATTCAATATTTTTTTTTTTTTTTTTTTTTTTTTTTTTTTTTGTAAAATAAAGACAAATAAAATACAATGCATCAAAAACTAACTAACTATGTACAATCTTCTCCCCCACACTTAGAACATACAATGTCCTCATTGTAGGAGAAAAGAAAAAGGTTACCTCATCAATTGTCGAAATGAGAAGAACCCGAGGCACCTCCTCGGTTTCTCCTCCTTTCCCTTGCTTCTCTAATCCTTCTCCTTCGTTCCATGCCTTCATCAAGGACCTCTTGAGTGTATGGAGTTGGGTAGCCCGGGTTTTGTTGGATGGACATTCCAAAGAGTGAGCTAGCCAAGCCGTAGACGTCCTCTTGTGCCACCGCATCTTCATAGGAGTCTTGAAGATAGGTGTGGTGGCGCTCATTTTGAACGTTAAAATGGCTCGTAGCTTGCTCCCTCCAAGCATTTTGGGTGGTCCACATTTCATTTTGTTCCCGCCACCTTTGATCTTGTTGCTCTCTCCAAAGGCGGGCTTTCTCTTGCCCTTCTACCATCCTCCTCCATTCCTCTCTTTCACTACAAAATAAAGTTAGGGTTGCGACGGATTACTCCGTCGCTATATAGGGAATTTCCATCGCTAAAGACTGATTTGCGACAGATTTGCGACGGATAGTGTCTGTCGCTTATTTTCGTCGCAAACAGTAGTAATTGCGACGGATTAATCCGTCGCACAGTTTTGCGACGGAAAGTCAAACTTTTGCAACGGAGTCTCCGTCGCAAAAATTGACTTACTTGAATTGGGGTCAAACATAAAGTCAACAGTTGCGACGGAAATTCCGTCGCAAAGTGTTGACTTTCCGTCGCAACTGTTGACTGAATGTTTGACTTGACTGCCACCTGTTCAGCCAAGTCAAACATAAAGTCAACAGTTGCGACGGAAATTCCGTCGCAAACACTTGACTTTCTGTCGCAATTATTGACTTAGTGTTTGACTTGGCTGTAAGTCAGTCAATGTTTGCGACGGAATTTCCGTCGCAATAAAGCCTGTATTTTCCAGGATCTGCCTGTTTCCTGCATCCCGTTATACGCGTTAAAACGACAAAAAACCTGCAAATTACAGAAGTTTTCCAGCAGTTACGCGTCCAACAAAGTTACTAATGTAACACAAAACCGAACAAAGTTTTGATTTTATATCATAAAAGTAATTAAAGTCTTACAAATAAAAGGTTCAAAGTACCAAATAGTTAACTAATCACTCAAGTCAGTGGAGTGATTGGAGGGAAAGGAGGGAAAGGGGTGAATGGGTTGGACCTAGCATTATCGCCCCTATCATCATCAAAGTCGTCTCGACCCTGGTTAGGACCTCCAGTTCTGCAGTTTTGAGTAGAATTTCTTGCAACCTGACTCAAGTACTCTTCTATAGCTGCAATCCTTTGAGCCTGCTCGTCGCGCTCTTGTCTAAGTGCAGCATTCTCCTTTGACAGCTTAGTAGCGAAACTTGGGGTGCCCTGAGTCGGGTTTGAGGTAGCAACAGGGTGCCTATGATGGTCAAACAAATGCTTCGCCGCTGGTCCCAATCCGTAGCATCTTCCTTTCTCGTCAAATCCAGTCTCCTCATAATAGATCTCATTATCGTCGATGTTTTCGACTCCTTGAGTTTGAAGCTCAGACTTCTTTGATATGATCTTATTCTGCATCACAAACAAGTTCAGAATTAGTAATTGTCATTTAAATTAAGTAGTTAATGTAATTAAATATATAAATGACAAATTAAACATAAATCACTTAACAAAAAAATGCATAACTTACATAGAGTTGAGCTGGTTTTTTTGATAACCATCCACGGAACGGGTGCTTCTTTGTCTTCTCTAAGACTTGCACCGCATTTGGGATACCAGTTGAAGATTTATCGACCTACAATTTAAATACTTGTTAGTATAACATATATATAAGTATTAAATTATAATTAGATAAATAAATAAAAAATGAAAGAAGATTTAGATTTACCATTTCGTCCATGATTCTCAAGGTGTTTTTTCTACCCATAATGTGAGTAGGCAACGCCTTTCCCTTCTCTTCACATCCCGATCTACGATTAGCCGCGCCTGATTGAGATCTCACAACGAAACCAGGATCTTCGACAGGCCTATTCTTAAGCTTTCTAAACAAGTCCAAAGGAATCCAACTCGGCCTGTGCTCCTCGTCTTTCTGCGAGGCTCGGTAGATCATATGACGTAAACGGGTCTTCATGGCGTCTTCCCAAGATTTCCTTACCATATCTGTATGGCGAGGATCGAAAGAAACCTTTTGCTGTCATGATTAAAAACATAAAGTTAGGAAAATATTAAGTGAATAAATAAAAAAATAAAAAATCAATAACAAAGATAAATTGAGAAAAACAAATTTAAATAGATATAATTATAATATTTTAAATAATTATACCTCAAACCAGTTCCACCAAGACGACCGCAAATTATTTGACGCCTCTTTCCAATTTGGCGCATGCTCCTTGTACCCGCAGATTATGGTCTCCGAGATCAGTTTAACCACATCTGCGTCACTGAACCTGAAATTAATAATCATAGTTAAATACATACATTATATATAAATATTATGATTTTTGAATAATCATAATTATGATTAAACAATTAAAGTAAAAGTGAACTAGTCTTACCATACACCTGTTTCCTCATCCGGATCGAGGCGGACTCTGCGAGTAGTAGTATCCACCTGTGGCGGTGGCACGTTCCTGTCATTCACTCGTTCATTCTCATCCTCCTGCCCTCTGTTTCCTACATTACTAGTACTACCTCTTCTTCGTCCTCCGCCCGCCATATAGAGAAAAACTAAACTATTCAAAGTTGTCATGAATTAACAAACATGTATGTACAATTAAATGACAAGAAACTATATATTGGTATTAATAAATAATAAAAACTATAAATTGTTTTACAAACAACCACACATATAGAAAAAGTAGTTTCAACTAATATAAGAATTAGAAATAATCTTATTCATCATCACTACTTAAGTATTGGTTTTCGGAAATGTTGTATTTAAAAAGGGAGTCTATAAAATCTTCTTCTTCCTCTTTATCTTCCTCTTTATCTTCCTCTTTATCTTCTGCTCCGTCTTCCTTCCGCTTCTGCTCATCCTCCTTCTCCTCCTCTTCTACCTTCTCCTCATTATTGTCCTCTACTTGAGCTTCTTCTTCCTCCTCCTCTATAATTTCATTATCATCTGCCACTTCAATTATTGATAGTAGTGTCTCACTACTAATAACATCTTCTTGAAACGCAGATTCGACAATAGGTGCATCAACATGCGATCTGGCTTTAGTTTTGAATACTGCTGACCACTTATCTTTATCTCTTTTGATATTTGGATATGAAGTATAATAAACTTGTTCAACTTGATAAGCCAACACAAATGGATCATATTTCGGAAATTTTCTGCTTCGATTAACATCCACAAGTTTATAATCCTTATGTATTTGCATTCCTTTTTCAGAATTATCTATCCAATCACATTTGAATAAAATAACATTATATGTGCTTTTTTCGCCTGTGTACGACAATTCAACAACTTCGTTGAGTGTTCCATAGTAGTCAGCTCCCTCAGTCGAACTTACACATACTCCATTATTAAGTGTAGATTTTTCCAAATCTAACCCATCTTTGAAAGTGCGAAATTTGTATCCGTTAATGAAATAACGTTTCCATGTTCGCACCCTTTTCGAAGGACCTTGTGCTAAGGCTATGAGAAATGGATCTTTTAAGTTGTTTACCTATCATTGTTAAATTATTAACATATTATAATACCTTCAGGTATTAAAAAAAAATTGAAAAAAAAGAGTAATCTGGTGTTAGTATGTAGTATGTACTTACTTGTCCTCTAAACCATTGGGGAAATCTTGTGTCAAATTTGTTCCAAATATCCTCGGCTGTGAGAAATTGGGGATATTCTGTTTTGATATAATTTTCAAACATCCTATATTCATTATAAAAAATGTCGAATTAAGTAATAGTTTTTACATGCATGTTGTTATAATTAATTATTAATAATTAAAGTTTCAAAGGACGATTTTTTTACTTACACTTCGTTATGCTTCAATTCTTCTAAATCACAGTTAGATAAAACATATAAGTGTGCACGCTCATATTCGTTGTCTTCTAAAAATCTTTCACGACACTTTCCAGAACAAATTCCCCCGTGATCTTGAAAAATCTCGGGTAAGGTAGAATACGTAGGCTCTTTCGAGCGTACGTCGAGATCCTTGGCTTTTGTGTCCACGTTCTCTTCAAAATAAAAGGAACAGAAATTGGCAATTTCTTCAAGCAAATACGCGTTGCATATAGAACCTTCAACACGCGCTTTATTTCCAATCTTTTTTTTCAAATGATTTAAGAACCTATAAAAAACTTGGATAAGATAGACTGAAATAATTAAAGTTAAAATTGGATAATTGTGGAATTAATTACCTCTCAAAAGGATACATCCACCTATATTGCACTGGACCACCCATTTTCAGTTCATACGGCAAATGAATTGGTAAATGCTCCATTGAGTTAAAAAAAGATGGTGGAAATATCTTCTCTAACTTGCAAATGATTTCGGCAATGTTGTTCTCGAGAGTAGTTATTTTTTCAACTTGTATCGATGAAGTACACAAATCTCTGAAAAATTGGCTAAGCTCAGTTATAGCATTCCACTCATTCTTCGGAAGAAGGTGCCTTAAAGCCACTGGAAGTAAACGCTCCATAAACACGTGACAATCATGACTTTTCAATCCATGTAGTTTCAACTCGTGTTTATCAACACATCTACTCAGATCTGAAGCATAACCGTCCGGAAATCTCAAAGTGGATATCCAATCACACAACACCTTCTTTTGTTCTTTATTCAAAATGAATGAATCCATTTTTCGCTATTTAGAACAGACGGTCAACATGTGACACCCTCAAATTTGCGGAAAGAAAAAAAAAATAATTTAAATAAATAAATATGAGAATACGTTTCTAATAGGTTCACTTTAGTGAAAATCGGTACATTTTAAAACCGGAACCTACTATTAAATATATTCATCATAAGAAGGTGTCTTAAATAAAAAGGTTCATAACAAATACGGAAATAATATTATACAATAAAAAATATCTGAAACGGGAGACATATCTCCCGTATAAATACAGAAATAAAAGAGTGTATAATATATACAATCCTAAGAACCGAATATAGGTCCAAGGTAATACTTCGCTCGCTAGCTCGTCAATGTACCCAAGTATGCATCACAAACCTGCCAACCGCATTAAATATAAACAGGGAAGCCACAGTCAGTGGGGAGTAACTCCGAGTTCTCCCAGCCACGGAATGTCGAGTTTAATAAAACATGAATAACATAAAAGAGATGTATAT
>JAIUZE010049128.1:0-11331 GCA_022085475.1 Heliosperma pusillum
AAAAATAGGCACATCTTCAATACTTGGCAAAGAGGTATTTGAAGAAGTCACAACACACAAGAATGCTTTGTAACCTTTTCTAACCATACTTACCAACTTCAAAGCGGAAATTAAAGATACACCTTTACGGGGATGAGATCCCTTATAGGTTACTCTAACACCTAAAGGACTCTTTAAAAAGATCTTTTGATCGCGACACTCGAACCTAGCATGATACATAGCTAACCAATCTATACCTAAGATTATATCAAACTCTCCTAAAGGGAACTTAAGGAGATTCGCGGGAAAGATAGAACCCGAAATAGATATAGGTACATTTGGATAAAGAGTAGAACAAGAGATAATATCTCCGGATGGTAAGGATATGGGAGTATCCTCACTAGATGTAGGCTTGATTGATAACTTATTAGCATAGGTTGATGACACAAAAGACATTGAAGCACCGGTATCAAATAAAATAAGACACGGTTGCTCTAAGATTGAGAACATACCAGTAATGATCTCGGGATGAGCGTCGGCTTCGGCACGACTCATGACAAAGATTGAACCCTTAGGCTTAGGAGGAGGAGGGGGCAACTTTCGATCGGGGCAATCTTCGTAACGATGACCACCCTTCTGACAGAAGAAACAAATGTAAGGTCGGTTGACACAAGACATACCGGGATGGTATGGTTGTTTACAACGGTTACATTGACGACCTTGAGCTTGAGCTTGAGGAGCATAAGGCCTATGAACTACATTTGAAGTAGCTCTAGATATAAAAGGAGCAGGATTCCTTGTATTGGCATTGGAAGAAGGATTAAACCTCCTCTTGTTAGCATAGGAATTCGAAGAAGACGGGATAAACGGCCTCTTCCCGAAAGCGTTCGGCCTAGGAGCATAAGAAGGAGAGGGATTGTTCATTAAAGCTTCATCCCTAATAGCCTTCATTGAATTTTCAGCCCACAAGGCATCGTCGTAGAGATCTCCAAAGGATGCGGTACCCCTTCTCACTTTACTTTGCAGCACGGCATTCAACTTATTACGGTAGTAGAATGCACGATCTTCATCATCACGAATAAGTCTCGGCGCAAAGTGAGCGAGCTTATTAAACTCCGTAGTAAACTCTTGAGCCGATAGGTTGCCTTGCTTAAAATCTATAAACTCCTTGAGCCTTTGTTGTTTAAGCTCCTTAGGGTAAAATCTACCCTCCACAAGAGCCTTAAAGCAAGCCCAGTTGAAGTCCTCTTCAAGAGTTGCGGTGGCACTTGTGATAGCCCACCAGTTGTCGGCTTCCCGCACTAGAAAGTGCTTTGCAATCCTCACTTTATCCTCTTCCCGGACTTGGTAAAGATCAAATGGCTTTTCCATCTCACGGAACCAGTCGGATAGCTCCGTAGGATCAGGCTCTCCACCATAAGGCACGATCTTACTCCTTGCAATTTGACCTGCCACCCATGCATAACCACCTTGTTGGTTGTCCTCCCTTCTAGGGTGAACTTGGTTGGCATTAGCTAGAGCGGCATCTTGCTGATTCTTCAGCACTTGAGCAAGAGCCTCCATCATAATATTATCGGCTGAACGCGGTCTAACCATCTTCATAAGAAACAAAGACAAATTAAGTTATCCTATCAATTAGCAAAAACAAATAGACTACCAAATAAAGTCCTTAACTTCTACCCAACTCTCTCATTTATTATTTCAAGGTCAAGTAGTTTAAGTTAGGGTTCACGTGTGTGCGTCGGGAGCGACAAAGCTCTGATACCAACTGTGACAACCCTCGCGAATGCGGAATAATAAATCAAACAAGCATGTGAATTATAATGCGGAAATAGGTAGTTTTTTAAAAACTTTTAAACATGCCAGTTAAATAAAACGAGGAGTGTCAAAATATTACAAACTAAGTACGGAATATACAATAAAGAGACGGAGTCTCTTAAAATGTTAGCAAAGAACAAGTGTTTAACCAAAACTAGCTACTATCGTCTAGAGGTGAACTTCCAGGGACAACGCCCGCTAGCTCACACCCGAACCCCAAAATATCAGATCCAAAAAGTCCTCCATAGCATGCAACCTGTTCATCCATGAAAAACATGAATGCCACAGTCAGTGGGGAGTAACTCCGGGTTCTCCCAGCCATATTACATCAAACGTACACATAAGGTAATACGAAAGTAAAGCATGCATATATATATATACATGTGAGTTGCGATAAGAATAAATAGGCAATACGAGATATAAAGATAAAATCATATAGAAATCAAATCCGTAACCATCATGTTATTCCAAGACTCGGGAAAGACACTCTTAGGCAATCGAATACGCTCACTAGGGCTTGCATCTCACCGTTAGCGGTATAAGATTGATAAGATTGAGACTCGACAGACAAACCAGTCAAGTCATGCGATGATTACACAAATCCAACATATTATAATCCATTCACGAACCAAGACAATGACGGTGTCCAATCATGCAATGACCATGAACAATATCATGAAATCACGCATTCAAGAACGACACAAGACGACAATCTCACGGTAAATGAAACGCACTAGCATCGTGTACATGGCAAGTATGATTAAAAGGCATCCACGGGATAAGCATTTCCCTGTAACGCATACACGATCACATTTCGTAAATGTTCACTAATTTCCTCCGGTAGGACGACGATAATAATACGGTCCTAGTCTAAACCTGGCCAGACTCTCGGAATAACGTGTTCCGATTCGACATGCGATAAACGTTTCGCATCCAAGACTCGGTCAATCATAGACGCCGAGTACCCCACATTCGGTCGACATTCACGAAAGAGGCGGAAAAGAGCTCTAGCCACATAACAAGCGGTACGCTACATGCAAATAACACCACCTCGCAAGTATACAACATTTGACGGCCGGGTCGATCAACGCATAGCGTTCAACTCCCAACAACGTCGTCATATGCCCACTAACACATGCATTTAAGCAGTAGGATACCTCTCCGTTCCGACATTCCAGCCTTACGAACAGAAAGGTAGCCAAGGGAATGAGAATACAAAGCACAAGACAAAATAGTGCTCAAACCGACTCATTTGTAAAAACCGACTCAAAGTGGGAACATATCGAAAACCGTCACCAAAACATGTGATACATGCGAAAGGGATATCAAATATTCAAAACATGAATATTATAAGACATTACGTAAAATTACACGGTAAACGGATCATGCGAACTATTATAAATTACGAGTTTTTGAAGTTGAAGGAAAAAATGTACAGCCGTGTTCCAGGCCGGGCTGGAGACCGGCGGCCGGTGGGCCGGCTCAGAACACAGGCAAAATCCCAAAAACAGAGGAAAGGGGTCTGGGCCGGTCAGTCGACCGGCGGCCGGTCGACCGGCTCAGACAATCATACCAAACTCACAACTCCAACACTGATGTGTTCCAGGCCGGTGGATGGACCGGCGGCCGGTGGGCCGGCCTGGAGCACCATATCATGCAAAAACCAAAATTTCCAAATGAGTTTCTGATGTGTTCCCAGCCGGTGGTCAGACCGGCGGCCGGTCGACCGGCTGGGAGCACTTCTTCACCCGTGAGCTTTCAAAGCTCAACCAATTCATTTCAAAACTCAATTATACTTCTAATAATCATCAACAATCAACATATATCATCAATAATCATCATATAACATCATTCATTAATCATAGCATGGTATCTAAACTTCCTAATCGTATTCTAATACGATTTCTAGCATATAAACATGTAAAACACGTAAGTAATACCGAGTAACCCTTCACCGTTACCTTTGAGCGTCTCTAATGATCGTCAAGCTCCTCTTCTATAAGGAAATAGTCTTTGTCGGGATCTTGGAGGTCGCCACCTACAAGTAGATCGTAAAAAGATGAATAAAGTTCATCTTGAGAAAGACGGAATGCTTAAAAAGCGAGAAAGACGATAATTTTATTATCAATACGGATAGAGGAAGGTACGGGATGAAGAATAAGACGAACTTACGTAAATTCTATCGAGAAATGAAGAAGTTACGATGAATCAAAGATCGATATTCAAAGAGGGAAAAGTTGCTTAAGGAGGAAGAAAGAAAATGTGTTTGATTTTTGTGTGGAAATGAAATATTAGGTTAAGGAAATATGAGATGTGTGAGTTATGAGAGAAAAAGTCAAAGACGATTCTCAAAGTCAAGAAAGTCAAACTTGACTTAAGACGGCTTTTTCATGAAATCTCTCAGAAATTCCAAATACGAACTCGGAAATTCTAAATTCGACTCGGAAATTAAAATTATAATTTAAACTTAAAATTACTGAAACGATTTCGTAAAATATTTCTACTAGAAAAATAGGGTACATTTGGGGTTGACCCTAATGACGGATTAAGGCTCCTATTTATAATAAAATAAGAGCATAACGTAAACACCCAGGGGAGTCGAACCCCGATCGGGGAAAGGTAACCCCGATCGGGGACGTGGGTATCCGGGTTTTTGTCTTAATTCCGTCTTTACTTCTTGCTTTATGGTGATGCGGAATCCAATGCTTGGATAATCATAAGTCCGTCGAAGGCATCCTAGGAGTCATTTGGCATCCAATGCAAGCTCTTATCTTGGGCTTTTACTTGGACTTCATTTCTTTATTTCCAAACCAACCAAAGTTGGTTTCTTCATGCTCGGGGTTTTCAATTTCTTCCCGAAACGCCCTTATGCTTCCCGGAACTCCTTTGCATGATCAAGACTTGCTCTTATTAGCCTCGTAAACTTGGATGAATGATAATTTGACGGGACAAAGCTACCGAATGTTTCATTTCCTACAAAATGCAATGAACACACCTAGAACACGGAATTAGCTCATAAACACATTAATAGAAGTGTAATAATCAAATAAATCGAGCTAAAATAGGGGGTTAAACTATATATAAAATGGACTCATCAACGAGACGTCTCAGAAGTACTACTAAGATGGGGGTGAAGTCTGTTTTACGGTGTTCTAATTTAGTTTCCAAACGATGCAAGAGCTATGTGATTTCCGCTAAGCGTGTTAAGGCGATTCTCCATATTCGCCAGTTTTTAAACAATAGTGATTTGGAGCATATCACAACTCCACATCTTTTGGAGAATTATACATTTCACCTTGTTCAACCAATCTATGATTTTAGTAGTTCTTTTGAACTTACAAATCATGTCCTTCATTCTGATGAAGATGTTATAATGTTTTACTAAATTTTAGGGGATGTAATGTTAGTATCAAGCACATTTTGATCAATTTAATGTCTTAGGTTTAGTTATTTCAATATTAGTTATAGGTTGGTACTTTATTTACTAGTGGTGGTCCGTCTGTATTTTGACTATTATGTCATTTTTAACTTTCTCGGCTTGTAATGTCTATTTCTATAGACTGATTTTGTAACCTCTTCCCTTGTTATTCAAGAATGTATTGTTGTGTTATTCTGGTGTTACTGTGGTGTTACTTTGTTATTGTAAGCTTGTCGTGTTATTCTGGTGTTATTGTTTTGTTATTGTGGTGGTATTGTGGTGTTACTTTGTTATAGTAGGCTTGTTGTGTTACTTTGCTATTGTAGACTTGTGGTGTTATTGTGGTGTTACTGTGTTGTTATTTTGGTTTTTGTTTATCTTCTCTATTTTAATATCTTTCACTGTATTTGTTTTGTTCTATTTAAACTTCAGCGGTCCTAGCTAGTTTGTTTGTCTTTTAGTGTACTTTCAATTTCTTAGTTTTTCCTTTTCATGCCTTTGCGTGTTGCATTTGTGCGTAGGTTAAAAAACTCAAATGGCAATCATTTGCAAGGGATGGTCATTTAATATAGAGGAGGAAGATAGAGTATTGTTTGCTAACGAATATGAACTTGAAAAGAAAAGAAGCATGGGTTGGGTGTCCGAGTCTGATGTAGATAAGTTTTCTGAAGTTATTGTAGGAGGTCGCAAAAATAAATCAATTTGCTCAGTGGTGAATAACCCCGATTTAATGGATATGTTATTTAAACATGTAGAAAATAAAGAGGATAAGAAAAATCTGGATGTTGTTTGTAAGAAATGGTATCAAATGCACTTGTTCCATAAAAGTGCACCGAGTTTTAGCATAGAGTACATGAAACGTCTAACAAGTATTACTAAGCTGGGTGTGAAGTCTTCCTTCCGTATTAAAAAATTAATTTCAAAACGATGCAAGTGCTTCGTGATTGGTAGTGAGGCTGTAAAGACGGTTTTCCATTGGCGCCAAATGCTCGCAAGCCGTGATGTAAAGCATATCATATTTCCATCTGGAGATCCTGCATGAATTCATATTTTTGATCCTGCTGTCATTTACACTCCCATGCACTTTGTAGTTGCTTCTAACATACTCCATGACCAAAATGATGTCATAATAATTGATTGAGTTTTAGGTTATGTTATATTAGTATCAAGCACATTTTGGGATCCTTTTTGAAGACTGTAATGTCTTAGACTGTAAGGTCGTATGTGTGATAATATCTATCAAAAAGTGTTTTTCACTATATTTTTCGATATCAATGTAAATTAACTTTCTCGGCTTTCAATGTAGTGCGTATGATATTATGTATTCAACAGTGTTTTTCATTGTAATTTTGGATATCAATGTAAATTAACTTTCTCGGCTTGTAATGTTGTATGTTTGATAATATGTATTTAACAGTATTTTTCACTGTAATTTTTTATATCTATGTAAATTACCTTCCTCTTTTAATGTGGTGTTATTCTGGTGTTATTCTCCTGTTGTTATTGTGTTGTAATTGTTGTGTTATTCTGGTGTTATTCTCTTGTTATTGTGTTGTTAATGTAGTGTTATTGTGTTGTTATTGTTGTGTTATTTTCTTGTTACTGTGTGTTTATTGTGGTGTTATTCTGGTATTATTCTCTTGATACTGTGTTGTTATTGTGGTGTTATTGTGTTGTTATTATCTTGTCACTGTGATGTTATTGTGGTGTTATCGTTGTGTTATTGTTATTGTCTTATTATTTTGTTAATGTAATGTTAGTATATTTTATTGTTTTGTTATTGTTATTGTTGTTGGAGCCAGTGTCCTCTACAGTTAGTGTAATAACATAAATAAATCTCTGTAGGTTCACAGGGTATACTTTGTATAATAATCAGTTGATTAACGTTTATCAATAATGGTTGGCTCGCAAGAAGTTTGACGTTATTGTCATTTTATTATGGCGGTGATCAACTGGTTCCTATAAGTCACACTTATAGGATGTGTCTGAGAGATGTGATTATATGAATAATATAGTCATATTGATGCCTTATACGACTAAACGGTTAGTCGATGTATTTGACTAAAAGGTTAGTCAAAAATGATGATGATAGACGGATTAAACTGTTAATTCGTAAATTGAATATAAACTGTTATATTTAATTAATGTAGATAATGTTAGCTTAAACGAACTAATCAGTTAATTCGTGATTAAATATAAACCGTTATATTTAATTAAGCAAATGTATTACTCGTAATAATTATTGTAAATATTGTCAGACATGTATTAATAAATCGACTGCAAAAGGTTGAGTGGACTTATTAATAAGATGACGATATTAGTGACGATAATTATAATAATACAATGGATGTTATTTACTAGGTGTGACCGAAAAATATGAAGCAATAAATGGATATATCTACTCGGTCCAAATGGGTTTGGATAGTATCCTAATTGCAAATTCTTATTTTAGGAAAACCTAGCTAGTATGATTAGGAGAGAATAAAAAAGAAAAATACCTAGGTTTTGGGAGTGGGTGACGGCACAAACACAAAAAGAACTAGGGTGATTTTTCTCTCATTTTTCTCTCTAGATCTATCATCAACTTCACATAAAATTAGCGGTAATTTTGTATAATCGTTCTAGCACGATTAAGGCATATCAATGAGCATCTTGGGTGCAACTAGTAGGAGATATCATACCTTTGATATTGTTCTTAGGCCAATTTGCAAGGACCAAAGGTTGATTTTTATTTCTTATTCATATTGTTATTTTCATATATGACTCGTTAGTTCGTATCTTAAAATTTTGTTATAATCCTGAAATTTAGAGAAGAAATATACGGATATTATCCCACAACTGGTATCAGAGCATAAGGCTACAAAATTATATTTTATGAATTTCATATTATGGATTTTGCATCTTGTTTTGCGTTGGAAAAAATTTTACACGGACTGTTTTTTTTTTCATATGTGCCGTGTAGTTTCAATTTTTTTCGCCTTCGATTTTGGTTGTTCTTGTTCCATTTGATTTTTCATATTGGTACTTTAATCGGTTAGAATAATCATATGAAAAATTTGTAGATGTTTGATTTAATAAAGATTAAATGAAAATGTAAATGGATTCGTTTTGTTGATGAGATTAAAAATTTGTTTTTTGTGCTATATAGTTTTTAGCATATACGATTGATCTTGTTTCATTAATTAATATGCTAATCTTGTTCTAATAGCAACCATAAACGATTTCTATTCATCAAAGTTTTTTTTAGTGTTAATTGAACCGAAAAAAAAAAACGAACGAAAAAAAAAAATTTTTTTTTGCTGCTGTTCTGTGCGGCTGCTGATGCTGTTTTCGAAATTTTTATTTTTTTTGTTTTCCTGGCTGTTAACAGTACCCGTACTGCTGTTTTCGAAAAAAAAAAAAAAATTTTTTTTTTCCTGGCTGTGAACAGTACCCGTACCGAAAAAAAATAAATATATTTTTCTTTTTTTCGTTTGTTGTGAATCGGTTCACAATTATATGATACCTAATTATTTTAAAGCGGTTTAAAATAATGTTAAAGTTGGATTTGTTTGATACGAATTTTGTGACTTATTACGGAATAATCACGTAATTTAATCAGTTTAAAAGGTGGTTTGGATAAATTACTCTACATAATTACGGAATTATGTCTTGAATGAATAATTTATTTAGTTGATGCATTTTATTTATGTTGTTTGAATGAATGAATGATTTTATTTACGTATTTTTGCAATTGGTTGAAAATGTAATACCTAGTGTGGCCTTAGTTAATCATGTTTTCGTAATGATAGAAACATGGTTTGGATGTATTTTTGAGATCTTGTATCTTTTTCTTTTAATTATGTTTTGGGAATTAGAATGTAAATAGGTTTATTTTTGTAATTTTGAAATGTAATTTTAAGAAGACTAGAGACGGAGATCGGATGCTCACTCCCGCTACATGGACCAAGATGGAACATCAAGTCAAGCTTCTCGGGTCCATAAGGATGGATTCCAAACTTGTATTTACTATTATTCATTTTGGTAGATAGGCCACACTAGGACCGTTGTAATAGTTTACGTATTTTCTCGCTTTTGTTCTCTTTCACTTGATAGATAATTGCATCATATTCCGCCTAAACCAAACCACCTAAAATGCATGAAAAATGATTCATATAGTTTGAATTTTTAATCATGGACATACAGATGTCACTTGCGCGTTTAGGGCCATCACCTTAGTTTAAATCATTCTCGAGTTGCTAGACATTCGTTCACTTAAAATGAATTAAAGTTAAGATGATGGGACCTTCCCCTATAACTAAAATTGAGACCAGTCTTTATAGGGAAAACCACTATGAACCCCTTCTTCGTCGGAAGTCATAATATGACCCCTTCTACGTTGGGTAAGTAGTGAGTGTTGACCTATTTTTATCTCAACATTATAGTACGAGTAATATCTCGTGATTATGATGGACTAAAGATAGAATTTACAGAAATTTATCGACCAGGAATTCTAAAAGTAGAATTAGCCAAGAGGTTGGCTTATCAATTTACAGAAATTGAGTCTTGGGATCATTTATATAATTCTTGAGGGAGGTCAATTGTATAAATGCACGAGTCATCGCATTAAACAGTTTTTTGCATTAGACTTAAATTTAAAACGATGAATACTTATCATATTTATTTTCTTTTTCACAGTTTTTGAATTCGTTATATACAGATATAACTGCTAATAACAAATGGCTGGCCATACTGATGACCCAATGCCAAGTGCCACGCTCGGACGTGAGTCCTGGCTTAAGATTTTCATGGACAATATGAATCAGTCAACGCGACTGAAGAATAACAGGTCCAACTTTGCAGACTGAGAGGCGGCATTACGGAATGCTGACATTGCTGACGGTAAGCTCAAGTACTTGACTGAGCCACTACCGCCCAACCCATGCCCCAATGCAGGAGCCAATGAATCACTTGCTTATAGTGATTTCATGATGGAGGCGGGTGCGATAAAGAACGTACTCATCTTTTCAATTGAATCAAATTTGCAAAGGCGATTCATTGCCCATGGTGCGAATAAGATTTTCACCACGCTCTCTAACGAGTTCTCGAAAGCTCCGAGGATCGTTAGCTATGAGCATACCTGTCGCTTCTTTGAGGCGAAACTCCAGAGGGGCCAAGCAGTTAGCCCACACATTCTTGATATGATTGAGAATGTCGAGAAACTGGAGGCACTTGGTTGCAAAATCGATGAGAAGATCGTCATTGACCGCGTTCTTCATTCACTTCACGATGGTTTTGCCCTTTTTAGGGCAAATTACTATATGAATGATATGAAGAAGAGTCTTCATCAGCTCCACTCACTTCTCGTACAGACCGAGAGTGATCTGAAATTGAGTGGGAGTCTGAAACAGGACTTTCTCATGGTTGCAAACAAGGGCAAAGGTAAGGGCAAGGCTCAGGCCAACCTAGCTGTAGGGAAGCCGAAATTCAAAAAGCCAGGGCAAGGCAAGAGTGGGCCTGGTGAGACTAGCGGTAGCTCACAAGGCAAGACAAAAAGCGATGAAGGTAACGTGGAGTGCCACCATTGCCACAAGCTTGGGCATTGGAGGAGGAACTGCCCCGTGTACCGTGAGGACATAAAAGCAGGCCGCGTCTCTCCTGTTGGTATGTCTTCTTCTTTTAATTCATATGAGTGAGATTAACCATGCAAGTTTTCGGAACTTGGGTATTAGATACTGTTTGGTTCTCATCATGTAATCATTTGTCAGGGCCAATAAACATCACAAACTCTCGCAAGGGGTGATTTAGAACCTGCTAGTGGGGAATGGAGCAAGAGTCGCTGCCGTTTCTGTGGGAACATATGTAATCCAACTCCCAAGTGGATTTGAGTTATTTTTAAATAACTGTTACTATGTACCCAGTTTATCTAAAAACATTATTTTTGTTTCCGTACTCGATAAGAACGGTTTTTCATTTGTAATAAAGGATAATAGCTGTATTTTCTCCTTTAACGAAATGATTTATGGTAAAGCAGTTTCCATGAATGGGATTTATGTTTTAGATCAACCCACAGATATATTGCATGTGAGTAATAAAAAGGTAAAGGTTGGTGACAAAGATCAAACCTATCTATGGCA
>JAIUZE010049130.1:0-14691 GCA_022085475.1 Heliosperma pusillum
TAAGGATGTTCTTTACGGCTATCCAATGACTCTCACCTGGATTTGTTTGGTAACGACTTGTCATGCTCAAAGCATATGCAACGTCGGGACGAGTGCACATCATAGCATACATGATTGATCCAACAGCTGATGCGTAATGGATCAATTTCATGCGTTCAATCTCCTCGGGTTTCGTAGGGCACTCTGACTTGCTCAAAGTGATTCCACTTCCCATAGGAATAAAGCCTCTCTTAGAGTCTTTCATGTTGAACCGATCAAGAATCTTATCAATATAAGTCTCTTGACTTAATGCTAATATCCTTTTAGATCTATCCCTATAGTCCGGATACCTAAGATGCCTGGGCCTCTCTAAGTATCTTTCATTTGGAAATGTTTCCTAGCCACTCCTTTACAGAAGTGAGCATTGGAAATATCATTCCGCACGGAGTATGTATGTCATCTACATCAAGACTAGAAAAGTTACTTTACTCCCACTAAACTTCCCTTTATAAACACGGTTTCCTCGACACTTCGAGTGAAACCATTTTGTTTAATTACCTGAATCGAAACGATGATTCCAACTCCTGGATGCTTGCTTAAGACCATCATAGATGGATCTCTTAAGTTTGCAAACCTTGTTGAGGGTTTGCTGAATCACAAAACCTTCAGGTTTGTGTCATTACGTCGCTTCCTCTGTCATAATCCCTTCAAACTAGGCGGTTTTGACATCCATTTGCCAAATCTCATAATTATGAAATGCTGTCACCGCTCAGATAATCCTTATGGATTCGAAGCATGGCGACTGGGGCGAAGGTTTTGTCATAGTGAAGACCATGAACTTGGGTGAAACCTTTTGCCACCAATCTAGCTTTATAAACATCATTATGTTTGTCTATGCCACTTTTGATCTTATAGATCCACTTACACTGAAGAGGTCGTACCTCCTTAGGTAAATCAACCAAGTCCCCTACTTGATTGTCGTACATAGAATCCATTTCGGATTGCATGGCTCCTAGCCATAGCTTTGAGTCGGGACTAGAAATGGCTGCTTTGTAGGTAGTAGGTTCGTTACTTTCAAAAAGTAACACATTATAGTCATCACCTTTCTCTATAATACCAAGGTATCTATCAGGTGGATGACTAATTCTGCTTGACCTCCTAGGTTCCGAAGGAATAATTACCGTACCAGACGAAGAGGGAACGTTTTCCTCTACATCTTTTTCGGTTTGTGGCTCTTGGACTTCATCAAGTTCAAATTTTCTCCCACTCTGTCTTTTAGAAATAAAATCATTTTCTAAAAAGACTGCATCACGAGACACCAACACTTTGTCCTCGTGTTTATTGTAGAAGTAATAAGCACGTGATTCCTTTGGATATCCTACAAAAAGACATTTGTCAGATTTGGGTGCGAGTTTATCGTCAGACTTATTCTTAACAAAAGCCTCGCATCCCCAAATTCTCATAAATGACAAATAAGGGACTTTTCCTGTCCATATCTCAGATGGAGTCTTGTTTGCCGCTTTAGTCGGGCTTCGATTTAGTGAAAATATTGCAGATAAGATAGCAAAACCCCAAAAATAATCAGGAAGCTCTGTTAGACTCATCATAGATCGAACCATATCTAATAAAGTTCGATTTCTCCTTTCGGATACACCGTTTAATTGATGTGTTCCAGGAGGAGTCCATTGTGATACTATACCACAATCTTTTAGGTGTGAATCAAATTCATTGTTCAAGTATTCACCACCACGATCGGATCGTAGGGTTTTAATCTTTTTATTCAATTGGTTTTCTACTTCATTTTGAAATTCTTTGAACTTTTCAAAAGCATCACTTTTATGCCTCATCAAGTAGACATCTCCATATCTACTCAAGTCGTCGGTAAAAGTAATGAAGTAGTGATAACCACCTCTAGCTCGGATAGTCATTGGACCGCATACATCCGTGTGTATAAGTCCTAATACTTCACTTGCTCGTGTCCCTTTTCCCGTAAAAGGAGCACGAGTCATCTTGCCTAGAAGACAAGATTCGCATACGCCATAAGTTTCGTAATCGAATGGTTTGAGTACTTTAGATGAAACAAGTCTCTTTATGCGTCGTTCGTTTATGTGCCCTAAACGACAATGCCAAAGGTATGATTAATTAGGTTCACCTGTTTTGAGCTTCTTGTTTTCTACATGATAGACCTCTTTTGCAATATCTAGAAAATATATACCTCCAATAGAAATGGCCTCGCCATAAACCATTTCATTAAATGAAAAAGTACAACAGTTGTTCTTAATGCAAAATGAAAATCCTTCCATGTCTAACACGGAAATGAAGATAATGTTCTTGGTAAGAGTTGGTACATAATAGCAATTATTTAAATACAAAGCTCTAATCCATTAGGCAAAAGAAGAACGTAGGTGCCCACGGAAACTGCGGCTACCTTAGCTCCATTTCCCATGCGTAGGTCCACGTCACCCTTGGCTAGTGCTTGCACGTCCCTCAGCCCATGTACATGATTACAAAGGTGAGAAACACAACCGGAATCAAATACCCAAGAAGAGGTACTAGCAAAGTTAATATCTATCATATAGAGTGATGAAAGAATTTTACCTGACGTTGTCACACAACCGTCTTTCTTGTCTTTCAAGTACTTGGGGCAATTGCGTTTCCAATGCCCTTGCCATTACAATAATAGCAATCCGCCTCCGCGTGTTTGTTGACTTTGGGCTTGGCCTTATAAAAGACCTTGGCCTTTCCCTTGCCGGATTTCTTGAAAAGAGTCTTACCCTTTCCCTTGTCCTTCCTCACCCCAAGGTTAATGTTCTTCATTTTCATGGAAAGAACATCTTTGGGTTCACTCCCACTAGCCTCCATGTCTCTCTCAGCTTGGGTGAGGAGTGCATGGAGTTCATGGAAACTCTTGTCCATGCCATTCATGTTATAGTTCAACCTAAATTGGGTGAACTTAGGTGAGAGTGAATGAAGGATTTTACCCACCACCAAATTCTTTGGAATTTTGCACCCTAGACGCTCTAAGGTGTCCGCGTGCTCAACCATTTTGAGCACGTGTGGGCCAACCTTTTGGCCCCTTTGAAGCGTAGTGTCAAAGAATTTCGTAATTGCCTCATATTGGAGAATTTGAGGGGCTTGCGAAAACATCGAAGTGATCCTCGTGAATATCGCATATGCATTGAGAGAGATCAATTGGAGTTTGAGTTTGGGTGAGATTGACCACATCAAGACATTCTTGACGTCATTAGCAACCTTTAAATAAAGGTCATATTCGGCCCGAACCACCGCGGACGATCTAGGCGCGGGTTCGGTGGGAGGCTCTTCGACCAAGTAGCGAAGCACGTTATCGGATAACGCGGCGCTCTTGATCGTTGATTCCCATTCAACGAAGTTACTTCCGTCATCCTTAAGGACACACTTGTCCATGACGGACCTCAACCATGAGTCTCTACCCAAGGTTGCAACGTTTGATGATGTCGACATTATGCGATTATGGTAACTACAACAAAAAGAAATATATAAACATTCATTGTTAATTTACTTGAAAAACATTTTAACAAGTTTAGCAATTATATAATGACCTCTCACTAAATTATATAAATGATTCCAAGACCCATCTTAATAAAATAGTCATCGCCATGCTACTTTTTATCTAGAAATTGTGTTCAGTCGTTACTTGATAAATTCTACCTTGAGAACTCTTGGGGACGGATTTGCAATAAATCCATCTCTAGTCCCAAGAAACGCTTATCTCGTTGAGTCCAAATCCAATTTAGCTTGTGATCGTATCACCCTCTACCCGAAGAGGTAAAAAGGACCCCACGCGCGTGGTAGCCCTAATGAGACACGGAGATGAATAGGTGTTATTAATTGGTAGGCTAAATCTCAATTTTTAAAAATGTGAGCGATCTTGTCAATTTAGTTATTAATTCCATAAGTGAAAACTAAGTCGGGTGAATTGATTTGAATAACGTTGAATGACAATAACGATAAATTTAAAATGCAGTGTGGGGAGACGATTTTGGCATGAGCGAAAATAAAGCAAGCAATCAAGAAACAATAAAATCCTAGTATGGCCACCTAGCTAATCAAAATTAACTAGATAGTTACAAATTCGGAAACCAACTCCTTGGTCCCTTGCCTCTTCACTTGGAACACCTTCCAAAATGGCACCGTCTTGAGGGAGTCAACGGTCTTCATAAAAATAATTACAAATATACAAATATACAAATTCCTATTATACATTTATTCTATGAAATGAAATTATTAAAATTATACAAACCGGCGATACGAGATCGCAATAAAATTACAACCAAACCGTTATTCCTTTACATTACGGGTAATAACGATAAAAATAACTAGGCCATACTAGGTACAAAATTTGCATAAATTATTAAATAAATGACATTCATTCATTCAACCATAAATTAAATAAATTGCTGCAAAAATTCATGCCAAAATCGTCCTAGATTCAATTCATGCTCATTGTAGCTCGATTTTTTTCGGGATTTATTGATTTTTAACCATTAAAAATCACTATCAACATTTAAATCGCATTTAAATTCAAACTAATTAATTAAACTGATTTAGAACTCAAAATTAGTCACTACTAATTTTGTTGGTCATTAATTAGATTGATTTGATTTCATTTGCTAAATATTACGGTTTAATCATAACAATTATGAAATAAAACCAAAATAAAATATAAACATCATAAAATTTGAAACCAAAAATTTTGTACATTCTGGAAAAGTTCCAGGAACTATAAAAATAAAAAACATTTGCTCAAAAAATTTAAATTAATTTTATGAACAAATAGCTTTGTATTTAATGGTTTTATCAAATAAAAAACATTAGATATAGTAAAACAGTGAAACAAATTATGAAATTTCACCAAGAGTATCAACATCAGAATGTTAAATGTAAAAAAAAATTTCAAGACCAGAAATGGACGTTTCAATTTTATGAACATTATAATCTCATATTATCGACTTTTATCGTATAAAAATCAATGAACATGCAATACATAAGTAAAAGTCACGAAATTTTACATACAATATGTAAGAAATGCATGTGAGATAATATTAAAATTTCATGGCGAGAATCAATATGCAACTATTTTTAGTTAACTTTTAACTCATAAAATGCATGTTAACTCGGTTTAAACGCCAAAAATCAAAATAAATAGCAAATTAATCCCTAAAATCACGACATTTAACCACAAACATTTTGAGGTCAGTAGGTATACATGCACCAAAAATTTTTGTCAGAATCGTATTTTAACTCAAAATCTTTGATTTATTAGTTATCTTATAACTTTAATAAAAATGTCCAAAATGAACATGCATGCTACAAGCTAGCTCTGATACCACATGAAAGTCCATAGACCTTAATTAGACTCTTCTAATTAGTTTCTAAATTACTTGTTAATTTAGTATTTAATGATCTATGTAACATGCATGCAAATATAAAGACATTTATATAAAGGAAGAAATTTCCTCACATTGATATGGAAAATATAAGGGCACAACAAGAACTCCTTCTTGTTGTTCTTGAGCTACAAATATGGATGAACACAAACAATCTCCAAAGTAGAAGATCTCCTCTAAGTTGCACCAAGATAAACCCAAATAATCTACCCTTATTATTAACTAGATAATAAGATAGATATAATACTACTAATATTATGACTATATTACTACACTAGTAATACTTAGTAAATATTAGTATTTGAGAGTTTTTAGTGAGAGAAGAATTTTAGAGAGAAGTAAACAAATTGCACAAAATGAAGTACATAAAAAATGAACACAATTGCTCATTTTAAAGCCATCATGGCCGGACCATATTGTCCAAATAAGGACTCTTATTTTGTTTAATTTGATCACATGCATTAGAGTGGAGTGTTGTAGAAAAGATGATGATTGTATTCTACTTGTTATGTCACTTTCAAATGGTAACTAAAGAGTTACAACAAGAACAACAATCATCACCATGTAACTACAATGTAACCGGCCATCATGGCCTAGTTTGGTCCATATTGATTTTTGATATTTGTCTCACAAATACTTATTGATCATATGGTTAATTATCTTGTATAATTAAGTGTTAATTTGATCATATAACAATTATATGACTCAATTAAATAAATAATATGTACTTAACATTTAAAGTAATATTTTACCATTATATCAATATATAATGGGTCCCACAATGCTTAGTTAATTTATTTTACAACTCCTTGTAAATATAATTAACTAATTACCTCTATCTCAAAACCTCAACTAATTTAGTAATTTAACGATTAATTACTAAGTTAAATCTTATTTAATCGTATTAAAATAAGATATAAATTTATTAGTCAATTATCGCATAATTGAAAAATAAGCTCAATCGAATTTGAGTTCTTAACTCAATTTCTAACAATTAACTCTCGTACATATCGAATATATGTAATGTACTAATTAACTGTATCGTATACAAATAATTAGTTATTATTTGGATTTCATCCTTTAGGTGTGACCGAAAGGGATCAGTTGATCACCGCCGTCAAACGACAATAACGTCAAACTCTAGTCAGCCAACCGTTATTGATTTACGTTAATCAACTGACTAATCATATATATAGTCAACAAATATCCCAATTATATTCCTTAATAAGATTTATCATGTGGCGCACTATTGTGGAGGACACCTACTCCAACAAGAAAGTGGTGGCTTATGCCTCTAGACAATTGAGAGTTCATGAAGTGAACTACCCTACTCATGATTTGGAGTTAGCCGCCGTTGTTCATGCCTTGAAAGTGTGGCGACACTATCTTATTGTTGTTCATTGTTGCATATTCACCGATCACAAGAGTTTAAAGTACATATTTACTCAAAAAGAGTTGAATATGAGACAAAGAAGATGGTTGGAATTGGTAAATGACTATGATTTTGAGTTGCTTTACCATGAAGGGAAAGTTAATGTTGTTGCCGATGCTCTTAGAAGAAAATCTTCTCATGCATTGAATGCTATGCGAGTATTACCCGATGATCTTTGTATTGAGTTTCGGAAGTTGAAGTTAGAATTTGTGGAACATGGATTTGATTATGTTGGTGCTATGACTGCCAAACCTGTTTTCCTCCGTGAGATCCGCGAAAGCCAAGTTGATGATCCTACCTACAAGTCTATTCAAGCCAAACTTCTTGAAGTAAAAGCTAAAGACTTCAAGTTTGATGACAAAGGTGTTCTTCGTTTCCATGACCGTTTATTTGTGCCTAATGCTCTTGACTTAAGAAAACGAGTTCTTGATGAAGCTCACCTTTCCCCTTATTCTATTCACCCCGGAGGTGATAAGATGTATAAAGACTTGAAGCTACAATTTTGGTGGCCGAATTTGAAAGGCGATGTTGTGTCTTATGTTGGAAGATGTCTTACTTGCCAACAAGTGAAAATCAAACACAAGAGGCCCGGTGGATTGCTACAACCTTTGGATATTCCTCTATGGAAGTGGGAATCTATCTCTATGGATTTTGTCATGGCTTTGCCAAGGACCGTTGGAAGTAAAGATGTCGTTTGGGTTGTTGTTGATCGTTTGACCAAGTGTGCTAGATTCATTCCGATCAAAGAGACCTGGAGTTTAGATCGACTAGCGAAAGCCTATGTTGATGAGATTGTTAGATACCATGGTGTTCCCAAGGAGATCATATCCGACCGAGATCCGAGGTTTTGTTCGAGATTTTGGAAGGCTTTACAAGAAGCCATGGGTAGTAAATTGTTGATGAGTACCGCATTTCATGCCGCTACTGATGGTCAGACCGAGAGGACTATTCATACTTTAGAAGACTTGTTTAGGGCTTGTGCACTCGACTTCCAATCTAGTTGGGAAAAGAGTCTACCGTTGGTGGAGTTTTCTTACAACAATAGTTATCATGCCTCGATCAAGATGGCTCCTTATGAAGCTCTTTATGGAAGAAAATCCCGAAGTCCTATATGTTGGAATCAATTGAGTGATGTTCGTGACTTAGGCCCCGATGTTCTTGTTAAGACTATTGATCATGTGAAATTCATTCCTGATAGAATGAAAGCCGCTCAAGACCGACAAAAATATTATGCCGATGTCCGAAGAAGACCGTTAGAATTTGAAGTTGGAGATAAAGTGTTCTTGAAGGTATCTCCGATGAAAGGTGTTAAACGGTTTGGTGTTTAGGGTAAATTGAGCCCGAAATACATTGGACCCTTTGATATTGTGAAAAGGATTGGTGCCGTTGCTTACAAGTTGGACTTGCCCCCGAATTTGGCTAAAGTTCATGATGTATTCCATTTTTCTCAATTGAGGAAGTACGTTAGTGATCCAAGTCATGTTTTTCAAGCGGAAATGCCCGAGCTTGAACCGAACTTGTCCTTTGAAGAGAAGCTGATCCGCATCCTAGATCGCAAGGATAAGAAGTTGAGAAGTAAAGTGGTTCCTTTAGTGAAAATCTTGTGGAGATGTGCTAATGTTGAAGAAGAGACGTGGGAGACGGAAGCTTCTATGCGTATTAAATATCCAAGCCTATTCGTTTAAGATATCTTTCTTTCGCTCAAGTTTCGAGGGCGAAACTTTTTAAAAGGTGGGGTGATTGTAACACCCGCAAATGTACCCTATTTTTAAAGTAAAAATATTATTACGGATACTTTTCAGCGAAATTTAGTTTTAGTCTAGAATTAAATTTTCCGTGTCTAATTTAGAATTTCCGAGTTCGTTTTCGGACTTTACGCGAAATTCCGAGTAAGTTACGTCTTAAGACGTTTATGGGCTTTTCTCATGATTTTCCACTTACTCCCTCTTATACTCCCCTTAACCCTAAACTCCCTCATTCAACCTACTCTTCTTCCTCACCATGTAACCACCCAAAACCCTAACCTCCATATTTGATCAAGCTTATTATCGTCAGTACTCCTTCGTTACTCGCTCAAATTCACTAAAGTTCATCTTAATGTTTCCCTCTCATCGTCCTCTATCTTATTTGGTAATAAAATTACCGTCTTTCTCACTTTTAAAAATATCAGTCTTTCTCAAAGGTGAATTATATTCATCTTTTGTTGTCTAATTGTAGGTGGCGACCTTCAAGACCTCGACAAAGACTACTACTTAGTAGAGGAGGACCTCGACGAGGATTGAAGACGCAAAGAGGTAACAGTGAAGGGTTACTCGATATCATTACATGTTTTAATATGTTTTCTATGTTAGTAATCGTATTTAGAATAGGATTAGTAATCATAGGTGTAACAACCCGTAATTTGAAAGACCGAAATTATATTTGAAAAATAATAATTTATTTTATTTTAATTTATTACGATTTATTTGAATTTATGATAATTTAATATAATTATTTTGAATTTATTCGGAATTAAAGAGAAGGTTTTACGGTTTAAACCCGAACGTCATTTAACTATTCCCGAGTCAACTTAAGTCCCGAAACAAACCCGAAACCCGACTCCTACAGGTGCCACACGCCCAAATCACCTTTTTCCCTCATTTTAGATCTTTTGATTAAACTAATACAAATATCTATGATATTTGTAACTTTATCAATCTGTCAGTTTAAATTACGCAAATCACTTAAACCCGGACCCGATTACTTCTACCTCCACACGCCTCTTCTCCCTCTTCTCTTAGGATTAGATATTTTATTTCTTATGATTAAACTAACATAATATCTAATAATATCTAGATATTTGATTAAACTAATATCTAATAATATCTAGATATTTCCATAACATCTAAAATATTTATAAAACCCGAGTCAATCCCGTAACAACAAGTTCAAAACCCGACTCCCGTAAACCCCTATATTTACACGGCCCAAACCTTCCCCCTCTTACTCACTAATTATCTTTTTACTTTACATTAAATCAACTTAATATCTTCTTTAATATAATCATAATCGTTCTTCGTGTTCTTGATCGTTCTTGATCGTTCTTGAGCAAAATCGTCACAAAACCTTCGTTACTTGGTCAAATCCGTTCTAAATTATATTTCTAGAGTCTCCTCTCCGCTCTTCATCTCCGTGTAAGTTTCATTTTCAATTCCGACAAAATCGTTTTCAACACTTTAATTGTTGAAATCAAGTTTTAATTGTAATAATGTTATTTTTGTCATTTCTTATAGGAGAAGATTACGAAGACGAGTTTGGTGACTCGTATATTTTAGAAGAAGATTAGTAGACGGGTTTTTAGTTCTTATTTTGGTGCTACATGGTTTTGTGCTAGCTAAGGTAACGATTACCGAGTTACTCGACGAATTAATGTTACATACTTTTACTTATGTTTTTATTGTTTTTGTTATGTTTTTATTATTTACGGTTTTAAGTAGTAACATGATAAGTGGTTATTATTATTATGTGGTATGAATTTTTAACATATTTAGTGTGTTTGACATGTTGGATGATTTGTTCAAAATCATGATTTTTGTATAAATGATGGTTGAATTGGTTGTTAAAATGGATGGTTGTTAATTAAAACATGTTCAAAATAAATTTGGGTTGTTGTTGGTGGTGGCCTTGTGTGGTGGCCGTGAGTGGTGGCCGGTTCAGGCCGGTTCAGGCCCGGTCCAGGCCGGTCTGGGTTGGTCTGTTGTTGGCCCTTTGGGCTTGTGTCGATACTTGATTGTTTTGTTGTTGTTTTGACGGGTTTTTAATATGTTAAGCATGCGGGAAAATATTAAGAAACGGTTTTAGAAATAGTGACCAAAACCGGCCCAAACCAGCCCGTGGGCCCAGTCCAGGTCCGGTCCGGTCTAGGCTGACCCGTGAGCCCTTTGGGCTTGTGACGGTTTTTGAGTTTATTGTTATTATTATATCATGTTTTGTAATATTTAGCAAGTGGGAAATTTTAATAAGTAAATTATTTAATTAAACGGTTTTCATAATATTATTATTTCTCACATGTTAGAAATTATAAATTATAGCATGAGATTGTAGTTTAATTTGATATCCTTTAAGTAAAGCGGGTTTAGTAAGAATTAATAATTCACATGTTAGAAATTATAATAAAATAGCATGAAATGAATGTGATGTTCTTATGTTCAAGCCTAAATGGCTAAGACTCAGTTTCTAGCCGGTTTGACCAAACGGGTTTGGTCAAACTACGATCTAGTCAGCCCCGTTTTGACTGATGACCCGTCGCGGGACTCGGGTCGGGGATTTGTCTTCAGGTAAGGTTTTATTTAATGAATGAATAAATGAGCCTTAGTGGATATGAGGCGATATGATATTTGAATGTAATTTATATGCAATTAGTCACATGATAGGAAGTTTTCCCGTGACTGTTTAATTGTATGATATATGTCGTGTTGACTAAGTACTCATAGAGAATTATGATTATATGGCGTCTTGACCATGCTAATTCTAAATGAGCACCTTGGACCATGACATTGATAGGCCTTACTATCTTTAACGAGCATATGAAGTTCACTGCTTGATAGCTTTTGTGTCACTGGCCTGGGATTATGATACCAAGCCGGGGCATGGCTGCCTAATTGCTTCCACTTTGGGAATGGAGCCAGCTTAAGTACTAGCCAACCCTTTGGTGGTTCTCCTTAGGGTACTCATGTAATCTTATCATGAGTCTTGGGTGCGGTGGTTTTATCCGCATTTCTCTAGGTCTGCGCAGCCTAGGATTAGGATAGAGTTGTATCTTGGCCATGTTTTAAAGGTAACCTCTGAGCTAAGATATTTGCTTTGTATCTTGGCCATGTTTTAAAGGTAACCGCTGAGCTAAGATGTGTGCTTTGTATTTTGGCCATGTTTTAAAGGTAACCGCTGAGCTAAAATATATAAGTATATCCTACCTCGTGGTATAGACTCGAGTTACAGAAGTCGAATATTGACGGTGCTAAGAACTTATGCCCGTTTCTAGACGTATTGGTCTTTCATGTTTGATGATTCTATGAATCTTAGAAGGTGAGATACAAGCCGGCTACGGTTGATAGAGTTTGGATTACCGGTTGTTAACTGATTCACATGATAGTTTGTATGATTAGGGTTGAGTTGTATCCAGGCCATGTTTTAAATGTAACCTCTGAGCTGAAATACTATCTTCCCTACCTCGTGGTATATGATAGCTTGCATGAGTAGCTTAGCCTTCATATGTTAGGTTATATGTTAGCTATTTGTTTCATAACATGATAAGCATATCGTATATGTTAAGGTTGTGACACCCTCAAATTTGCGGAAAGAAAAAAAAAATAATTTAACTAGATAAAAGATAAGAATACAATAAAAGGTGTCATAAATAAAAAGGGTTCATACAAAAGGAAAATAATATTATACATAAAAATTATACAAGACGGGAGACATATCTCCCGTATAAATACGGAAATAAAAGAGTGTATAATAATATACAATCTAAGAACCGAATATAGGTCCAAGGTAAATAATTCGCTCGCTAGCTCGTCAATGTACCCCAAATATGCATCACCACCTGTTCGACCGCATTAAATATAAACACGGAAGCCACAGTCAGTTGGGAGTAACTCCGAGTCCTCCCAGCCACGAAATGTCAAGTTTAATAAAACATGAATAACATAAAAGCAATGTATATGGACAATACAAAACTTTAACATATATGATATGCTTTTCATGTTATGAAACAGATAACTAACAAATAACCTAGCATGTGAAAGCTATCATGTGAAACCGATAATAAACTATAACTCGAGGTAGGGAAGCTGGTATGCTAGCGCAGAGGTTCCTCTCAGAAACATGGCCATGATACACTCAAACCCTAATCAACACGTAATCATGTGAATCAGTTAACAACCGGTAATCCAAACTCTATCAATCCTAGCCGGCTGGCATCTCACCTTCTAGAACTCATAGAATCATACAAACATGAAAGACCAATACTTCTATAAACAGGCATAAGTTCCTAGGGCGGCCAATAGTCATCTGTAACTCGAGGCTATACCACAAGGTAGGAAAACATCCTAGTCCTAGACTGATCAGACCTAGCGACAACAGCTATTCCATTCCCCGTCTCATGACATAACCGTACACAAGAAACTCTGCTAGGCGACCCCCTAAGCAGAGATGGCTAGGACTTAAGCTGGCTCCCTTCCCAAAGCGGAACTCTTAGGATGCCATGCCCCCGGCTTGGTATCAAAATGCCCAGGCCAGTGACACAAACGCTATCAGTGGTGAACATATACTCGTTAAAGATAGTACGGCCTATCGATGTCATGGTCCAAGATACTCATTTAGAATTAGAATGGTCAAGACGCCATATATTCATAATTCTCTATGGGTACTTAGTCAACACGACACCAACCATATAATCAAACAGTCACGGGGAAACATCCTATCATGTGACTAATTGCAAATAAATCATATTCAAATATCATATCGCCTCATATCTACTAAGGCTAATTCAATAATTAAATAAAACCTTACTTGAAGACAAATCCCCGACCCGATTCCCGCGACGGGTCATCAGTCAAAACGGGGCTGACTAGATCTTAGTTTGACCACACCCGTTTGGTCAAACCGGCTAGAAACAGAGTCTTTACCACATAGACTTGCACATAAAAATCATCATATTCATTACATGTTATTTTATTAAAACTTCTAACATGTGAATTATTAAATCTTACTAAAACCCGCTTGACTTTCATGTTATCAAATTAAACTAAAATCTCGTATTATAATTTCTAACATGTGAGAAATAATAATATTATGAAAACTTTTCAATTAAATAATTTACTTATTAAAATTTCCCACTTGCTAAATATTACAAAACACGACAAATTAACATTTAACTCAAAAAACGTCACAAGTCCATGGAAGGGGACCCACGGGCTGTTTTGGGCCGAAAATAAACCGGCCCAATTTGGGCTGTTTTGGTTCAACATTTTTAAAACCGTTTCATAATATTTCCCGCATGCTTAACATATTTAAAACCCGTCAAAACAACAACAAAACAATCAAACATCAACACAAAACCAACGGATCAAATCCGGACCAATCCAGACCGGCCTGGACCGGGCCTGAACCGGCCTGGTTCGGGGCTGGTTTGGGCTGGTTTTTCCAGCCTTCTCACACGGTTCAATCAACAACAAACACCAAATTAATTCCAACATGTTTTAATTATCAAACAACCATTTTAACAACCATCCATACAAAATCATGATTATGAACAAATCATAAAAATATGTCAAGAAGACTAAACATGTCATAAATTCATACAACATAATAAAAATGACTACTTATCATGTTACTACCAAAAATCCATAAATAACACTAACATAAACAAAAACAAAAGATGAACCAAAAACCAAAGAAACAAAGGCAACAAAAGCTATGTAACATTTATTCGTCGAGTAACTCGGAATCGTTACCTTAGCTAGCAAACTCAATTAGCACCAAAATATAAGAAGTATAAAGAAAAACCCGTCTACTAATCTTCACCCAAAATATACGAGTCTCCAAACTCGTCTTCAAAATCTTCCCCTATAAGAAATGACAAGAAAAAACATTATTAGAATTTAAACTTGATTTTCCATAATTAAATGTTGAAAACGATTTTGTCGGATTTGAAATTAAACCGTACTTGAAGATGGAGAGCGAAGAGGAGATTCTAGAACTATAAGTTAGGACGGATTTAATTAAGAAATGAAGGTTTTATGATGATTTTGCTCAAGAACGACGAAGAACAAATGAAGAACGACGAAGAACGAATGAAGAACGATGAAG
>JAIUZE010049133.1:0-10726 GCA_022085475.1 Heliosperma pusillum
AACCTTTTAGTCAATTACACTGACTAACCTTTCAGTCATATAATAGGGTATCAATATGATTATTTTCTCAAATAATCACATCTTTCAAACACATCCTATAGGTGTGACTTTTAGGGACCAGTTGATCACCGCCATCTGTATGACCATAACGTCAAACTTATCTAGCAAGCCAACCGTTATTGATAAACGTTAATCAACTGATTATTATACAAAGTATACCCTGTGAACCTACAGAGATTTATTTATGTTATTGCACTAACTGTGGAGGACACTGGCTCCAACAATCTCCCACTTGTCCGTACAAGTGTATGTACGATAACCGATTCTCATATCCATAATAAATTTCTCCCACTCAATGTAAACCAATTTGCAAAGTCCGTATTCACAAAGGTCGTAGTTTACAAGTGATCAGTATCAAGAGTGTTTTCCCCGACTAGAGAGTAACTTAACTGATAAACGAATCTTTATTCGAGCATGGCCATGCATTTCAGTTACAGCTCCTCGAGTGGCCCTGAGAAATATCATATCCTGATAAAGGTTGGACATTTTCTTCAACTCGAAGCCTGCAGATGTTACGCACAGTATGAAATGACCCTGAAAAAATCTACTTAGCCTCCTGTTACGGTCGACCATGAGAAAGAAACCAAAGTCACCCAAAAATTGCCTTTATCTCAAGAGACAGTAGATAGTCAAAAGAATCGACTCTAGGAACACTATGGATGTCCTATCCACGACCTGACACCTAATGTTCCGAAACATTTAGGACTCCATAACGTCGTCACAAAATGTCCTGCGCAGTATCATTATAACTCGCATCTGTGATCGATCAGTCAACAGTTTGACTTATGGCTCGTTGAAACCCACCATCAATCGACGTCACAAAATAATTGCCAGAGTTATCAGCTCATGTAGGAGCTTACGGACCCCCAAAAACAAAATAATGTAATTCAGTTCACTTTGTGGTGTTCAATGTTGTCAGTACAACCACATGAAAATTGCCAAAATATAAACAAAACGATGATTTTAGAGATAGTTTATGGAAAAAGGATACAGGTGTCTAATCCATACAAAACCAAACTAATACAATCAGGAACACGTTTGATTCCCATGGAAATAACGTGCCCTTCATGTTTATCATATCTCAATGGTTTAGTGAGAGGATCTGCGACGTTATCATCCGTAGCAATCTTGTCTATCAATATTTCCCTTTGCTCCACGTAATCTCGGATCATGTGAGCCTTCCGTTGTACATGCCTAGACTTGTTGCTGGACTTAGGCTCCTTAGCCTGGAAGATGGCACAACTATTATCACAATAGATGGTGATCGGGTCATCCGAACTAGGAACTACAGTTAGTCCCTGTAAGAACTGACGCATCCATATAGCTTCATCGCATCATATGAGCAGCATAAGTACTGACTCAGTAGTAGGATATTGCTATAACGTTTGTTGGAGTTTTTCCAGCTGACCGCAGCGCCATTAAGAGTAAAAAGAATCCAGACTGAGATTTCGAGTCATCTCGATCCGTTTGGAAGCTAGCATCTGCGTAACCGATTGCGCATAGCTCAGTGTCACCTCCATAAGTCAATACCCAATCCTTAGTCCTCCGTAGGTACTTAAGGATATTCTTAACAGCCATACAGTGTGTTTCACCTGGATTGCCTTGGTATCGACTTGTCATACTCAATGCATATGCCACGTCTGGACGTGTGCATATCATGGCATACATGATCGATCCTATAGTGATGCATAAGGAAGGAATCCGACTCATGCGCTCGCCTTCTTCCGATGTCTTGGTTTGCTGAGCTTTCTACTCAAATGATCCCACGAGACCATTGGAAGGTCCCCTTCTGAGGTTGGTCCTGCTGAACCTCTCAAGCAATCTTATCTATATAAAGACTCTGACTGAGGGATAACATCCGTCGTGATCTATCTCTGTAGATACGGAATCACAAAATTCTTTGTGCTCACCCAGACGGTATTGAAATGGTTCCTTTAACCAAACTTTTACCGAATTAAGAGGGAGAGGAAGTCATTCCCAAATCAAGAGTAGTCATCCGCATACACAGTAGGGAAGACAATCTTGCTCCCACTCGACTGATATAAAAGCATGGTTCCTCGACCGATCGAGTAAATCCATTCTCTTTTATCACCTGGTCGAAACGATGATTCCAACTCCGAGAAGCCTGCTTAAGTCCATAGATGGAACGCTTAAGCTTGCAAACCTTCTTAGGATTCTTAGGATCAATGAAACCTTCGGGTTGTACCATGTACAACTCCTCCTCCAAATAACCGTTTAAGAAGGCGGTTTTCACATCCATCTGCCAAATTTCATAGTCATGAAAGGCGGCAATCGCTAAGATTATCCGAATGGAACGCAGCATGACTACGGGTGCAAAAATTTCATCATAATGCAATCCGTGCACTTGAGTGAAACCTTTTGCCACTAGTCGTGCCTTGTATGTATCTGGTTGTCCTTCTACAGAATGCTTTATTTTGTAAAGCCATTTGCACGGAAGAGGCCGAACCTTATCAGGTAAGTCAACCAGATCTCATACGTCATTCTCATACATAGAGTCCATCTCGGATTGCATGGCGTCAAGCCATAGCTTAGAGTCGGAACAGGTCATGGCACCTTTATAGGTAGCGGGTTCGTTACTCTCTAGGAGTAAAACGTCATCACTCTCATTCTCCTCGGCCATACCAATGTATCTGTCTGGAGGAATAGAGTGTCTACCCGACCTCCTAGGTTCCAAAGGAAAATTAACCACAACTGATGATGAAGGAACCGTTTCCTCCATTGGTTGCTCGGTTGTTGGTTCTTGAATCTCCGACAGTTCGAAGGTTCCATTACCTGTCCTATTCTCGAGAAATTCTTTCTCTAAGAACGTCGCACTAGCCGCAACAAAAACGCGATGTTCGGTAGGCGAGTAAAAGTAATGACCAAACATCCCTTTTGGATAACCAATAAAGTATGTCTTGACCGATCGTGGGCCGAGCTTATCGTCAGGTCTCCACTTGACATAAGCCTCGCAGCCCAAAACCCGAATAAAGGACAAGTTAGGGACCGTTCCCTTCCATAATTCATATGGAGTCTTGTCTACAGCTTTAGACGGACTTCGGTTAAGTATTAGAGCAGCTGACAAAAGAGCATAACCCCACAATGAATCAGGTACAACCGTGTGACTCATCATGGATCGAATTATATCAAGTAATGTTCGATTTCTCCGTTCGGACACACCATTCAATTGTGGTGTTCCAGGTGGAGTTAACTGCAGTACTACACCACAGTCTTTAAGGTGTCGATCAAACTCCTTCGAAAGATATTCGCCACCACGATCTGAACGTAGTGCTTTAATCTTTCTATCCAGCTGGTTTTCAACCTTATTCTGGAATTCCTTGAATTTGTCAAAGGACTCACTTTTATGCTTCATTAAGTAGACATAACCATATCTACTCAAATCGTCCGTGAAAGTGATAAAATATCTATAGCCATCTCTAGCGTTGATTGACATAGGTCCACACACATCAGTATGTATGAGTCCTAATAGGTCAGCAGCGCGCATTCCACCACCTTTGAAGGAAATTCGAGTCATTTTGCCTATGAGACATGATTCACACGTGCCAAAAGATTCATAGTCAAATGGGGAGATAGTCCCATTTTCAATGAGCTTCTTCACGCGTTTTTCATTTATGTGTCCCATGCGGCAATGCCATAAATAGGTTTGATCTTTGTCACCAACCTTTGCTTTCTTACTACTCACATGCAATATATCTGTGGTTTGATCTAAAACATAAATGCCATTCATGGAAACTGCTTTACCATAAATCATTTCGTGTAAAGAGAAAATACAGCTATTATCGTTTATTACAAACGAAAAGCCGTCTTTATCAAGTACGGAAACTGAAATAATGTTTTTAGATAAACTGGGTACATAGTAACAGTTATTCAGAAATAACTCAAATCCACTCGGGAGTTGGATTACATATGTTCCCACTGAAACGGCAGCTACTCTTGCTCCATTCCCCCCTCGCAGGTCCACATCACCCCTTGCGAGAGTTGTGATGTTTCTTCGGCCCTGCAAATGATTGCACAGATGAGAACCACAACCAGTATCTAGTACCCAAGTTCCGAAACTTGCATGGTTGATCTCAATCATATGAATAAAAGAAGAAGACATACCCACAGGAGAGACGCGGCCTGCTTTAATGTCCTCTCGGTACACGAGGCAGTTCCTCCTCCAATGCCCAAGCTTGTGGCAATGGTGGCACTCCACGTTACCTTCATCGCTCTTTGTCTTGCCTTGTGAGCTACCGCTAGACTCACCAGGCCCACTCTTGCCTTGCCCTGGCTTTTTGAATTTCGGCTTCCCTACAGCTAGGTTTGCCTTAGCCTTGCCCATACCTTTGCCCTTGTTGGCAATCATGAGAACGTCCTGTTTCAGACTCCCACTCAATTTCAGATCACTCTCTGTCTGTACAAGGAGTGAGTGGAGCTGATGAAGACTCTTCTGCATATCATTCATATAGTAATTTGCCCTGAAAAGGGCAAAACCATCATGAAGTGAATGAAGAACGCGGTCTATGACGATCTTCTCATCGATTTTGCAACCAAGTGCCTCCAGTTTCTCGACATTCTCAATTATGTCAAGAATGTGTGGGCTAACTGCTTGGCCCCTCTGGAGTTTCGCTTCAAAGAAGCGACAGGTATGCTCATAGCTAACGATCCTCGGAGCTTTCGAGAACTCGTTAGAGAGCGTGGTGAAAATCTTGTTTGCACCTTGGGCAATGAATCGTCTTTGCAAATTGGATTCCATTGAAAAGATGAGTACGTTCTTTATCGCACACGCCTCCATTACGAAATCAATATAAGCAAGTGATTCATTTGCTTCTGCATTGGGGCCTGGGTTTGGCGGTAGTGGCTTAGTCAAGTACTCGAGCTTACCGTCAGCAATGGCAGCATTCCGTAATGCCGCCTCCCAGTCCGCAAAGTTGGACCCGTTATTCTTCAGTCGCGTTGACTGATTCATAGGGTCCATGAACATCTTAAGCCAGGACGCACGTCCGAGCGTGGCACTTGGCATTGGGTCATCAGTATGGCCAGCCATTTGTTATTAGCAGTTTATATCAGAATATATGACTGTGGAAAAGAAGGAAAAATTATGATAAGTTTCATCGTTTTAAAAATTAAGTCTTAATGCAAAAACTGTTTAATGCGATGACTCAAGCATTTATACAATTGACCTCCCTCAAGAATTATATAAATGATCCCAAGACTCAATTTCTGTAAATTGATAAGCCAACCTTTTGGCTAATTCTACCTTTGGAATTCTCGGTCGATAAATTTCTGTAAATTCTATCTTATAGTCCATTATAATCCCGAGATATTACTCGTACTATAATGTTGAGATAAAATAGGTCAACACTCACTACTTACCCAACGTAGAAGGGGTCATATTATGACTTCCGACGAAGAAGGGGTTCATAGAAGTTTTTCCTATAAAGACTAATCGCAATTTTCATTTTAGAGGAAGATCCCATCATCTTAAATTTAATTCATTTTAAGTGAACAAATTCTAGCATTTCGTGAATGATTTAGACTAAGGTGATGGCCCTAGGAACGAGTGACATCTGTATGTCTATGATGAAAATTCAAAACTATATGAAACATTTTTCATGCATTTTAGGTGGTTTGGTTTAGGCGGAATATGATGCAGTTATTTAACATGTGAATGAAAAACAAAAGAACGGAAAAAATACGTAAACTATTACAACGGTCCTAGTGTGGCCTATCTACCAAAGTGAACAGTAAATACAAGTTTGGAATCCATCCTTATGGACCCGAGATGCTTGACTTTGTCTCATCTTGGTCCATGCAGTGGGAGTGAGCATCCGATCTCCGTCTCTAGTCTTCTTAAAATTACATTTCAAAATTACAAAATAAACCTATTTACATTTTAATTCCAAAACATAATTAAAAGAAAAATAAAAGGAGATTCGAGATCTCAAAATTACAACCAACCCATGTTTTCATCATTACGAAAACATGATTAACTAAAGCCACACTAGGTATTACATTTTTCAACCAATTGCAAAAATACGTAAAATAAACCATTCATTCATTCATTCAACAAAAATAAAATGCATCAACTATATAAATTAATACTACAAAACATAATTCATTAAATATGTTGATTAATTATCCAAACCACCATTCAAACCGATCAAAATTATGTGACAATTCCTTAATTGCCCACAACAATTTTAATCTTACATAATCCATTTTATTTTAAACCTTTTTAAAATATTCGGGTATCAATATTGTGAACCTTTTCACAATAACAAACAAACAAACATTATCTTTATAATGTCAAAAAAAAAACAAACAAATTTTTTTTTTTTTCGGGACACTGTTCACGTGAACAGAACCAGTACCCAAAAAATTTTTTATTTTTTTTTATTCTTTGATATCTCACGGTTTAATCAAAAAACCGAAAAACAAAACCATAAAAATAAAAAACAAATGCTGCTGCTGCTGCCTTTTAAAAAAAAAGATTTTTTTTTTTTTTTAAAAAAAGTGAACAGTAACCGGGCAGCACAAAAATTTTTTTCCGGTGGTGCCAATATCGCTAGATCGGTTCTAATTTCAATATCTAATCGTTATTAAAATTGATTCAAACTAGATTATTCAATTTAACCTTTTAAAAAGAACATCTAAATCATGATTAAATCGATTATCCTTATATTCATTTAATCACAATCGCTTTGAACATCATTAAAAATTGAATCATTATTCAAAAATCATCAATTTAAAACAATGAATCCGAAAATAATAGCAACAACAAAATCAAAACAATTTCATCTTATTTTAATTTAATCCTTATCAAATTAAAACAACCACAAATTTATTATATTGAATTTTAACCTTTTAAAATAACAATATTAATAAATCAACAATGGAACAACAAAACCCTAAAATAAAAAAAAACCCACGGCTAAAATAAAAAAAAACAGCCGTCACAAATTTTTTTTTTTTTTTTTTTTTTTCGGTTTTCTCAAATTTTTTTTTTTCACAAATTCATATATCATAAAAATGAAAAACATATAATATAATTTTGTAGCCAAAAAGCTCTGATACCACTTGTGGGAAATAACAGTTTACATCCCCTTAAAAATTAGGATTATAACAAAATTATATAATATGAATGCAAGTCATAGATATAAAAACGATACAAATGTAGAGAAAAAGAATTAAACCTTCGGTCCTTAGCAAATTAGGCCTAAGAACAGATATCAAAATAGATATCCTCCTAATCGTAACACCCAAGACTGATTGAGATATGCCCTTGTAATTGCTAGAAAAGAATTAAAAGTTACTGCTAACCTTTTGTTTTGTGTTTGTCAAAAGTTACAGTTCACTTTTGTCAGTTTGTGTGATTTTTAGATGAGATGGAGGCAGAGAGAGAGAATTAGGGTAGAAAACAAAAACCCTTTTTTTCTCCTTCTTCTTTTTTTTCCCCACGGCACTTTTTTTGTAGGTTTTTATATGAGGGGATTTTTATGTCTCCTCAAACTAACTACCCATTGACCCGAAAACCCGAGTGTATCTGGATACCGTGTTTCGGTCATTTTAGCTTCCAATATAATGTAATATCTTATAATCGTCGTTTTACATGGACCGACATTATAATCCGTCATTAATTTATAAATATCCGTATATTTATAATTTGCCAATTAATTATAACGGTTTATGTTTAATTAGCTTACATTATATACTATAATTAAATATAACTTTTTATATTCAATTTTACGAATTACAGTTAATTCGTCTCAGCTATCTTTCGTCTCATCATCACATTGACTAACCTTTTAGTCAAATACACTGACTAACCTTTTAGTCATGTAATTTGGGCATCAATATGATCATTTTCTCAAACAATCACATCTCTCAAACACATCCTATAGGTGTGACTTTTAGGGACCAGTTGATCACCGCCATCTGTATGACAATAACGTCAAACTTATCTAGCAAGCCAACCGTTATTGATAAACGTTAATCAACTGATTATTATACAAAGTATACCCTGTGAACCTACAGAGATTTATTTATGTTATTGCACTAACTGGAGGACACTAGCTCCAACAATCTCCCACTTGTACGTACAAGTGTATGTGCGATAACCGATTCTCATATCCATAATAAATTTCTCCCACTCAATGTAAACCAATTTGCAAAGTCCGTATTCACAAAGGTCGTAGTTTACAAGTGATCAGTATCAAGAGTTGTTTCCCCGACTAGAGAGTAACTTAACTGATAAACGAATCTTCATTCGAGCATGGCCATGCATTTCAGTTACAGCTCCTCGAGTGGCCCTGAGAAATATTATATCCTGATAAAGGTTGGATATTTTCTTCAACTCGAATCTTGCAGACACAAGCGCAGTATGAAATGACCCAGTGAAAATCTACTTAGCCTCCTGTTACGGTCGACCATGAGAAAGAACCCAAAGTCACCCAAAAACTGCCTTTATCTCAAGAGACAGTCGATAGTCAAAAGAATCGACTCTAGGAACACTATGGATGTCCTATCCACGACCTGGCACCTAATGTTCTGAAACATTTAGGACTCCATAACGGCGTCACAAAATGTCCTGCGCAGTATCATTATAACCCGCATCTGTGATCGATCAGTCAACTGTTTGACTTATGGCTCGTTGAACCCACCATCAATCGTCTGCACAGAATAATGCCAGAGTTATCAGCTCATTGTAGGCGATTACGGACCAAAACAAATAATTTAATTCAGTTCCACTTTGTGGTTGTTTCAATGTGGTCCGTACAAAAGCCAAACATGAAATGCAAAATATAAACAAAACGATGCATTTTATATGTAAGTTTTTAGAAAAAGAACAGGTGTCGAATCCATACAAAAACAACTAATACAAACCTCAGGAACACTGTTGATTCCCATGGAAATAACGTGCCTTCATGTTAATCATTTATCTCCAGGGGTTTAGTGATGAGGGATCTGCGACGTGATCATACGCTAGCAATCTTGTCTATCACTATCTCCCTTTGCTCCACATAATCTCGGAATCATGTGAGCATTCTGGTACATGCCTAGGACTTGTTGCTGGACTTGGGCTCCTTAGCCTGGAAGATGGCACCACTATTATCACAATAGATGGTGATCGGGTCATCTGAACTAGGAACTACAGTTAGTCCTTGTAAGAATTGACGCATCCATATAGCTTCCTTCGCATCCTCTGAAGCAGCATAGTACTCGGACTCAGTCGTAGAATCTGCTATAACAGTTTGTTTGGAGTTTTTCCAGCTGACCGCGGCGCCATTAAGAGTAAAAACGAATCCAGACTGAGATTTCGAGTCATCTCGATCCGTTTGGAAGCTGGCATCTGCGTAACCAATTGCGCATAGCTCAGTGTCGCCTCCATAAGTCAATACCCAATCCTTAGTCTCCGTAGGTACTAAGGATTATTCTTAACAGCCATCCAGTGTGTTTCACCGGGGATTGCATTGGTATCGACTTGTCATACCTAAATGCATAGCAGTCTGGACGGGGGCATATCATGGCATACATGATCGATCCTATAGCTGATGCATAAGGAATCCGACTCATGCGCTCGACCTCTTCCGATGTCTTTGGTGCCTGAGCTTTACTCAACTGCATCCCAGAGACCATTGGAAGGTTCCCCTTCTTGGAGTTGGTCATGCTGAACATCTCAAGAATCTTATCTATATAAGACTCCTGACTGAGGGATAACATCCGTCGTGATCTATCTCTGTAGATACGGATCCCCAAAATTCTTTGTGCCTCACCCAGATCTTTCATCTGGAAATGGTTCTTTAACCAAACTTTTACCGAAGTTAAGAAAAGAGGATGTCATTCCAATCAGAGTATGTCACACTACAACAAAAATATGTATGAAGACAATCGTTGCTCGGGCCACGTCGACTGATATATAACAATGGTTTCCTCACCGTCGAGTAAATCCATCTCTTGTTATCCCCTGGTCGAAACGATGTGCCAACTTCCCGAGAGGCTTGCTTAAGTCTTAAATTGAACGCTTAAGCTTGCATACCTTTTATGATTTTTAGGATCAATGAAACCTTCGGTTTTACCTGTAACAACTCCTCCTCCAAATATCCCGTTTAATAGGCGGTTTTTTTCACAATCCATTTGACAGATCTTCACAGTCTGGAAACGGCAATCGCTATATTCTCCGATGGACCATCATAACTACAGGTTCGAAAATTTCAGTCATAAGTTGCAATCCTGCACTTGAGTGAAACCTTTTGCCACAGTCGTGGCCTTGTCTTGTATCTGAGTTGTCCGCTTCACCTACATAATGCTTTATCTTATAAAGCCATTTGCACTGAAAAGGTCGTACCTTATCAATCAAATCAACCAGATCCCATACGTCATTCTTATACATGGAGTCCATCTTGGATTGCATGGCTTCAAGCCATAGCTTAGAGTCGGAACAGGTCATGGCACCTTTATAGGTAGCGGGTTCGTTACTCTCTAAGAGTAAAACGTCATCTCTCCCATTCTCCTCGACCATACCAATGTATCTGTCTGGAGGAATGGAGACTCTACCCGACCTTCTAGGTTCCTCAGGAATATTTACCGTAGCCGATGATGAAGGAACAGTTTCCTCCATTGGTTGCTCGGTTGTTGGTTCTTGAATCTCCGACAGATCGAAGGT